>OX442422.1:7329017-7395241 GCA_949361645.1 Spongilla lacustris
CGCTTGGATTCCTCTTATGTGTAATCTGAGTATATGGGCCTTTATTGATAGGCTCAGATTTCTCCTTATAAACGATCCGTTTTCTTTGGCTTGGTCACGTTTGCTGAATTAGAACCGCCTGTTGTAAATTAAACGTGTCTGCAGCTGCATACGTTAAATTGTGCGCAGCCTGGCAACAGTAAATTATGGATGTCATATTGCATACTGCTAGGCAACTGAGAATTTTCACCGTTACCTGCTTGGGTCATTTTACGGCATTTCAATACCAGCTAACAACTTTAGGTCTAATCTGTATGAAATGGCACGTTAGGAATCAAAATGCTACACTTTGAAATTAATTTCGTCTTCGTACGACGTTCCTGTCGCGAGTTATACGTGATGAAGGGAAGGAGAACAAAAAATTAAATGGCCGAATTTAGGTCGCTCCACGTAAACGGCACAGCCGCACTGTTTAGTGAAGCTCACGTTATATGCGCACATCTGTCATGTTTGTGATGGATTATATGCGAGCTGGCGAGTAAAGGCAACGCTTCGTTACCGTTTTAAAACTCTCGATCGAAAACAGTTCCAGCATTATCCCGAAAAAATTAGAGGAACAAGTAAATCAAAACCCTCTCTATTGAGAAAGTGATTGGTGGTATGTAGGATTACCACACCCACCCCTCCACCCACAACACCACACCCACCTCCTCCACCCACAATACCACACCCACCTCCTCCCACCCACCCCCTCCCACATACTTCCTTCTAATTATAACAGTCCTACATTTGCAAATATGCTTCTTCAGGACTGTGAGTTGTAGGATCCTCACTTTAACATACTGCACCTTGTTTCCTGCACCAACAATCCTACATACCACCAATCTCTTTCTCGATAGAGAAGTTTTTGATTTACTTGTAACAATATATATCCCATGATATTGGTTCAAAACTGATCAGAGTCAAGATTCATTCCCCAAATTATACTATGAATTGAATGCGTCAAAAAAAAAACAAAAAAAAAAAGATCAGCAATCATATATGCAAGTGATGCAACTCAAAATTAGGCAACTAATTGACTCACTAAATCAAGTTGTGTATAGTCAGACTAACCGCGCAGATAATCGAACAGTTTCTTCTCTTGTTTGAGACCTTTTCAAACTTACGTGTCCTGTTTTCGACGTACATGTAGTTATAGATCATCGATTTACGGACCCACTTACGCAAAGTACCTTGAACCACGTGCACGCTTCGGTCACAAATTCACAAAAGCTTTGCGTCACGAACTTAATTGCTGAGCAGTAGGGACCATGATATATCATTGTGAAGAACGAAGAGTTTTCTCGTCGCTATCCCTGGATATTACTGTGAATTTCATGCTAAATAAACGCAAAAGCATAAAATTAAAGCGGCTGGGACTTCGTCCCAGACCCCACTAGGAGAGCTATCAGCGCTCCCCCAGACCCCCTTGCTGTAATGAGAGGGAGCAAGCCCTCTCCCGTACCCTCCCCCAGTTGTGAATATATTTATCAGACCCTCCCTTTCCCAAAGTATCTTGGATCCGCCCCTGGCTTCGAACGTTGTAATCCCAAGAAGATGTGCGCTACGAAGAAGTCAGAAGTCGGTATGTTATGAGGTTAACGGACAATACACAAGTGGGGATGAATATTTTGGTTGCGCATGACTATTTAACTGAGAGCATAACATGTATGCGCAATTTATTTCGCTTTAGCTCCGCGGTGCTACAGGCCAGTGGCGGATCTAGCATAGCCTTGGGGGGGGGGGGGGGGGGGCAGCCCCCCCCCCCCCCCCCCCCCCCATTCATATTAAATGCCGCCCCTGTCATGAAATTGCCGCCCCCCCCCCCCCCACACACACACTCACGCGTGCGCGCACTACCGTACGTAACGCACGCGCATCTAGAAAGCACACCTTTTGTGTATGCGTGTGTGTGTGGGGGGGGGGGGGGGGGGGGGCGGCAATTTCTTAAAAGTTTCAGTGATTAATTTGCACAGATCTAAATCTAATACCGGAAATTTTACTTAATAACCGCGAACGTTTTATTCGTTCCTTCGAAATCTTGCATGCATGTGCATAGGGGCAGTGGTGTAGGAGCTGGGGCGGCAGCAGCGGCCATGGCCGCTGCACTTTTTCACAACAACAAAATAAAAATAATAATAATAGGTTGACAAGCGCGCATGTATCAATTCAATTAGCTGAGCAATGCATGAATGATTTGGGCACATTGCGTTCCGCTCAATGTATGGGGAGGCGGGGATTATAACATTGGCGCGAATCAAGCGGGAAAACGTGCACGTAGTTTGTTCAACTGTATCTCCGTAACGGATGGCATAAAAATTAACGAACAGAACAAATCGATAGGTATAGGACCTCTCTACCTACAAACCGAATTTGAAGCGAATTGATTACTCCTACCGAAAGTTATGGCGGGTTTTAACCCAGTGGGGTATCGAACGTTGCAATACTGACACGGAGCAAGTGCAAGACTCCAAAATGTATTTTACCATAGAGAAATGGTGCAGTATGAAGTGTTGAAAATAGGATGTTGATAGCGTTAACTGTTCGGAAGTTATAGCAAATCAAACGTAATGCATTTTTATTATACTTTTTTATAATACACGCTAGGTCCCTTTTCTCGTAAACTTTCCCATATAATTATAATATTATTATTAATTTTATATATATAATTATAATTATAATTATAATTATATATATAATATATATATATATATATATATATATATTATTATTCCAAATGAGATAAAATAAATGCACATATATACACGTTACTACACACGAACTTGCACAAAACTACCCTAGCCTTCAAGCAAGTCCATTGTTGTAGCCACCCTAGCATTGAAAGCACGGGCATTGGCTCGAACTAGTGTGAGGCTTAGTCTCCCATAGATGTTGTTCAACATTATAGTCTTTGAGGAATGAATGGCTTTGAGCCGCAAGTCGTGATGCGAGTAAAAAAGTACGATATGCATTCCAAGTGCATGAGAAAAACATTGCAAGACTGCAAGAGCAACGACAAAAAGTGAAAAATCAAAAGAAGGAAGATACCTTCAGGAGAAGCATTGAAAAAAAGTTACGCTGTGTTGTAGAGATGGAGCATAACTTGCTGAATGAGTTTCCTGAACTTTCACCTCATCAAGTATGTATTATATTAAAAGTTTTGTCAGATACATCCTCCATACTTGGTCTCTACTTCGAACATCTTTGGTATGTGAACGAGAAGAATGTACTCTATAATGGACATGTAGTAAGTGTGAAACCTTTAACAAAGTCAAAAGTTCCTAAAGTCATTGTATTCTACTGGAAATCAGATGAAGATGAAGAAGATGGGGAGAACGTTACAATGACAGTATATGGGCTGTTAGCAGATTACATTGCTGGTGACCTTAACTTAAGTGAACTTAATACATGAATAATGTTGCATTGTACATAGTGTTGTGTTGTTATAATGGGATATTTGTTTTGCATTGTGTATAATTAGTGTGATTTGTGTATATTTCACCACTTTGTACCATAATTCAGTGCATACAGCTATGATACCAATTTGACAGAATAACCTTCCTTAACTTTAAAACCAATTGTAAGTGTAAATGACTTATAGGAGCAGATTTCAATGCATCTCTCTGTATGTCATGAGTGAGTCATCGTAACTTAACGTTTTGGTTAAGTCTTTGCACTTAGTTGCATCTCTGCACTGATTATAAACTCAACCGGGACAGTTTTTGTTTCGCGGTTCCCATTAACTCGCGTACATTCGCGATCATTTCGTATTACATCTTTGGAATAGCGTGGTGCTCGCAACGAAACTAATCACTATAAACATAAGATATCGTTGGAATGTATATTTTTTGCTCTTTCCAATGATGTATATTATGTGCCTTAAATAACGATTTGAAAAAAATGTCACTGTACCTACCCACAATGGGACTTTTTTCATAGTCGAAATAATCGATTTTGATTTATGAAAAAGGTTACACACCCTCCTCTAGCCTCTGCATGCATCACCATGCACTTAGGCATGACCATGCTTTTAACCTGTACAATAGTGTACCACCTCCACATTCTTGGATCGTCGCAATTGGCCAAATCAAATGTCCCACCTTCCATCTCCTCACAATGGTTTGGGTAATCCTGCTTACTACATGTACATTCCAAACTAATGTAGTTCATTGAAGCACTGTTACTATTATATAGGCCCCTCCTTCGAATTCAGTCAGTAATAGTAATAATCTGTTTGTACTACATGCACATGCAAGGCCATAGCCTCCTGTTTTATTTAATTTATCATGCATGGCATTATCCTGCACCCTATCAAGTCACCACACATTCAGAATGCAAAGCGATACACAATGCATTTAAAACCCTTTACACACACACACATGAAAAAAAACTTGAACAGCACCATGGAGCTATACACCCTATCATAAGAGGGATCACCCCTCCCCCCTTCCCATAGTAAATCACATGGAAACCACCCCCCTCCAAGTGCTATGCCCCTGATGCATGTATGTACCCACAATGTTGTACCACTCCAGGATGGTGATACACCATTACACTATGCTGCAAGGGATGGTAATACTAATTGTGTGGAACATCTCATTTCCACTCCTGGTATTGATGCGAACATTAAGAATCATGTGAGTACATGTATGTCCATTGTACCTAGCATGTTTGCTAACCCATGGTACCATATGCTCTCCAGTCAGCTGATACTCCACTACTCTTGCAGCAAGGGAAGGTCATACAACATGTGTGGAACATCTCCTTTCCACTCCTGGTATTGATGTGGATACGTCATTCCAGGAATTATTCAATGATAATGATGTGGATACTGACTAAAATAATATTTCAATTGAACTATTCACTAAAATACATACAAATTAACTAGTATTGTATTGTTAACATTCTCTTACCGTCATTTATTATGGTATTAGCACTCAGTGTAACATACTGGGGTCTCCCAACAGAGGGCCCTGACCAACAGAGGGCCCTGGCCAACAGAGGGTCCTGGCCAACAGAGGGTCCTGGCCAACAGAGGGCCCTGGCCAACAGAGGGCCCTGGCCAACAGAGGGTCCTGGCCAACAGAGGGTCCTGGCCAACAGAGGGCCCTGGCCAACAGAGGGCCCTGGGTCCTCCAATACACACTGGGCCTGCAGGTCCCCTCTTTAGAACAATGCCCCCCCCCCCCCCCCCCCGTATTTTCTACTCTTGTTTAAAACATGCCTAACCATTGCATGACATCAGCTGCAAATACAGATTCCAGTGGTTTCACCTGAACTAATCCCATCAGCTTATTACCTTTTATAAATTCAACCATATCTACCATGTAGACTATGCAACACTACTCAAGCAAAGCTGCTGAGTTATTTCAATGATATACAGAACAACTCTTACATTATGATTACTTTGATAAGGATATCAAGGTTTATTTATTTTTTACTTCAGTTAAACTGTATGTAATGTGCATGTGGTATGCAGTGGATAAAAACAACATGGTATACATATAGAATTATAAGAGTTCATTATCATGGCCTTTCAATAGTGACACCACTAGGGTGCTGTAAACAAAAACAAATAGAAGGGTTGGAGAAGTTGTCTTTGCATGGATGGAGGTAAGGGGACGTGGATGGAGGTAAGGGAACATGGACGGAGGTATAGGGACATGGATGGAGGTAAGGGGACATGGATGGAGGTAAGGGAACATGGACGGAGGTAAGGGGACATGGATGGAGGTAAGGGGACATGGATGGAGGTAAGGGGACATGGATGGAGGTAAGGGGACATGGATGGAGGTAAGGGGACATGGATGGAGGTAAGGGGACATGGATGGAGGTAAGGGGACATGGATGGAGGTAAGGGGACATAGATGGAGTTAAGGAACACTGATGGAGGTACATACATGTATTAATTAATGTGGCCACTGCATACTAAGGCTCAATAAAAGCCATATGTTTCTTCCATAAGTAGAATTTAACTGATGAACTACATGTATATATTAGAACTGAGAAATTCTATGAAAAGGAGAGAAATATGGCTACTATGTAGTCATACAGCTACATGTATGTCAAAGTTGGTGCAAGATGTGAACGTTCTGTTTGTATCTGCCATTGCACTCAGCTACATCACCTACATGCATGCTGCCTACAAAGCTCTCCCGCACACTGGTGCTCCTCTCATCTGGGGGCACCATCTCTTATCATTAGCAACTGCACGGTCTGCACCTCCCCACTCCTATTTTATTATTAATGCTGGATCTCCTATGTATGGATATGTAATCATTTTACTTTAATGAACATAACTCTAACCATGTACAATATTTTAATGCCATTAACCTGCATTCTTATTTATCACCTCTTCAGATTTTGAAATAGATGTCATAGCAAGAGAACATACAAATGTAAAACGTCTATTGTCTCTCGCACATCACTTTGCCATGCGCGGGCATACTACCTGCACTAACAACATGAAAGCAACACCGCATAAGGTTGACATGCATGTAGTCTGTGATCAAAATGATACATCCTCCTCACAGAGAAATATGTGGCTTAATTGCTTTGGGGATGCATTCGCAAAATATTATATTCTAGATTGTGGTTTTTAGGTATTATTAAAATTAAAAAGATGTATAAAACACTGCACTGATATGTAACAATCTAATATGTTTAATTTCAGTAACCTTTAAGGCATCAAAAATACTTCTCAATTTGTCAAAAATACACACCAATCCGGGCTACGTGTAAATCACAGACGGTATATAGGATCATTTGTTGGGAGTAATATTGTTTGGGGGAGTTGCGCACCACGATAGGATGCTCTACTTCAACTACATGGATATTTTATTGTGTATTATCTAGCCCGATTATACATCGGCGTAACATCGCCATCGGAAGACGTTATGCAGACAGTTGATCGTTGGGTAGCCTCGTCCCCAGGCCGTCAATTAAAGTTTGGGAAAAAAGACGTCTTTTTTCCCAAACTTTAATTGACAGCCTGGGGACGAGGCTAATCGTTGGGATAATGATCAGCTCGGATCGGTTGATGATCCGGATTAATCCTATATATATGTTCCGCACGGATGTTCAATACGTAGCCCGTTGATTAACCGGCCAACCGGTTGATTAACCGGTTGGCCGGTTGTTCAACCGGACATGCCATGATGCGCATGCTCGTAAGACGTGAACTCGTGGAGATGGAGAGATCAAGCCTGATTCAAGGTGTCGTTTCAAAAATATATTGACTCCTCTTTTCCTGTTGGTGGAAAACGTATCAGAATTAAACGCGGTGATCAGAAAGGAAGTGGCGCAAAGAATCGTTAACCATCTCAAAGGTACTCCAGATGCTGATGGCGCTTTTCGTCATACAGGTCTGAATATGGAAAGCAAATTGTCTGTCATACCTCCAGCTAGTGTACCTAATTGTAGCACACAGGAAGTGGGAAGAACCGTAGCTACTGCTATACTGATGTGAACTTTCATAAAATATTATTATTATTATTATTATTATTAAAATTGTCAAGTATACATGACATACGAACCAAATACGAGTACTGAATAAATGTGTTACACTTGGCCTTGATGTCACTAGACAGAAGATTGATCTGGTCTTGTATAGTCGTTTTATCTCATGCCGCAGAGAGGAGATTGCCTGACATGTGGCTCCATGGTGGTGAGCCTACCCTAGTCTCGTGCCCGGACCAAATGTATCGCAGGCTTTGCGTTGGTGGACTTGCAATCGGTTGGAACAAGAGACGTCCAGGTTGTTTCTGTGAAAGAAAAGAATCAGGTACTAATCTTTTCACGCGATGGTGTCTTCTAGCAACGGCAAATCGAATGACTAAGAAATATTCAAAGCAGCATAAAGCTAAAGTCAAGAGTTTCTTGATGGAGAAAATGCAAGTCTGCGCATTCCTCGCATAGACAGAACATATTGTTCTGATATGTTGCGCTTACCTTGTGTTATCGTTCAGATAACTGGCGAACACCATTCTCTTTATCACCTTCGATGCAGTTCAGGTGAACTTCAGAGGTGTTATCGTGCAGATGATTTAGAGCCTTTTAAAGGTGACTACTCAATCCCAGTAACATTGACAGAAGCCGTATTCAAATGTGCAGTATCGCAATAATGACTGCATGAATAATGGATGCATGTACCCAAGTGACATGTACATGTGTACCCACCATGATTAATTGCTGCATCTCCAGTATCAAGGTTATACTGCATTACACCTTGCTGCAAGGGGAGATCATAATTATTGTGTATATCGTCTCCTATCTACTCCTGGTATTGATGTGAACATTAAAGATGGGGTGAGTTGGTCCATTGAACATTAAATTCATAATAGCAAGTGGTAGGTTCTGTTCCTTATGACTTTTGGATTTCATGAGCATAAGTACTCTAGCATAGTACATCTTGTTACACGTATTTAGGTTATCACAAGGTGGTTTGAAGCACATGGACTGGGGAGGGGGTGGAAGTAATGACACCCAGCAGTGTAACGTGAAGAATGAAATGTATTTTTGGCCCTTAGAAATTGGTAAAACCTGTGTACATTTGCCCTTGATTTCTGTATATAAGTTTACATGTACATGTATAACCATGTTAACTGAACTATGAACTCTTATGACTGCAGTATGGTGATGCTCCATTGCACCTCATTACAAAATTGAGAGATTATATTTCCTGTTTGGGATATTTCCTTTCCACTCCTGGTATTGATGTGAACATTAAGTAAGG
The DNA here is from genome assembly GCA_949361645.1 of Spongilla lacustris. Taxonomy (NCBI): domain Eukaryota; kingdom Metazoa; phylum Porifera; class Demospongiae; order Spongillida; family Spongillidae; genus Spongilla; species Spongilla lacustris. Next base: position 7,337,770 of record OX442422.1, read on the forward strand.
TGAGTTATTCCATTCAATGCCAAGAGATGTTGATGTGTGAATATTACAAATAGTATATGCAATAGTCTATGTTACTGTTTGAATATTACAAATAGTATATGCAATATGCCCTCATGCAGAAACTGGTACAATTTTGTTTTGTGAGAGTGCATACACATGGAATGTAATGTCTTTGATACAATACCATGCCATTTTAATGCATTAACACATAACTACAGTTATGTGTCTTTGCCATATTTACAAGTAACATGCATTTAGCATGTACATGCAAGTGTACATTGTACACACCATGTTGATCACTGCAAATCCAGGAAGGTCATACTCCATTACTCCTTGCTGCAAGGTTCAGTCATATTACTTGTGTGGAACATCTCCTTTCCACTCCTGGTATTGACGTAAACATCAAGGATAAGGTGAGAGAATTATATAGGTATGCATTAGGAATGGAGACATGTACTGTGTGTGCCATGTTGCTGAAATGCAGGTACACACATAAAGGGAAATAATAATAGCACAGATGCCAATCAGTCTATTTAAAAAAATATTTAGGCCTTCTTTCATTCAGCATCTCTGATGCACTTTCGTGTCAGTATTGTACATGTATTGCATGCTAGCACTGGGCTTAAATTATCTGCAGTTATGTACATTTAGTCCTGTAAATGATGATCTGTGGCATATATTTAATGTAGGTTTACCAAAAATGCTGACCTTTGGAGTTAATTACTCGGTAGCCTCGTCCCCAGGCCCTATATATATATGAGAAGTATTGTGGGGGAGATGGGATGTCCATTAGCAAGGTCTTAGTGCGCATGCACTTCCCATTACCAAATAGGGTGTGAAACGAATTTTTAGGTTATTTGGTTATTCACTATTACCTAAATTTTGCTCTGGGGGACCTGTACTGGTGAGGTCCCCAGACATCTTATGTATGTGTACATGTATTTACATATATAATTTGTAAATTGATTTTATTTTATCTACGTACATGTAAACTAATAAATGGCATCAATAGAAGGTCTTTATTGAGGAAAAGTAACCATCATGTAAATACAGTTTCTCTGGTTGTTTTAAACAACCAGTAGCTGAAACAGAAGTAAGTACTCATGTAGCATGTAGTACATTTCCTGCACTCATCTTGTTGTACCCACTCCAGGACGGTAATACTCCATTACTCATTGCTGCAAAAGGAGGTCGTGCTGCTTGTGTGGAATGTCTCCTTTCCACTCCTGGTATTGATGTGAACATTGGAGATGAGGTGAGTTTCATGATCATGTTCCCTGAATACAATTGATGATACAGGTACATTTCAATGTATTTAAACAGTTAGGTACCAGCAAAACACACCATGTCAGCAAGCATCTTGTCTCACATTATAGCTCTTACCAGGACTAAGCTTAGCTTCCTCCCATGGAGGGCTGACATGGCTTCAGAATAAGGTCACATAGAGTTGTACAACTGCTCCCAACAGCAATCCTTCACTATAAATACTTCTCATAGATTGTGTACTCACACTGCCATCTAAAAGATCTTGATCAGTTGTGGTCTCTGAAGTATCAGCTGTGCATGGTACAGGCCTCCTTAGTCCAGCTGAGTGTCTTGGCAGTGGAACTTCTGGAGCAGGTCCAATGACAGGCCATCAACATGTACCCCCCTGGATCTGCTCCTGTTATTGGAACACTCTCTAATAACTAGATTATATAGAATTACAAAAACCATCATAATTCTCTTCCTGTACTTGTGCAATGACAGGTCCCCAGCCTCTTTTGCCAGCATATTACATCATACTCCAAATCCTAAAAATGAATTCTTTGGCTGAGTATGATCCAGCTGTGAATAAACTTTAGCTTGAATGTTCTCCTAGTCTGGAGCACACATTCACAATAACATCATACCAATTAATGATCCTTAATTGGTATGGCACTATGTGCTTGTGGCTGCATTATTGTTATTTATTTATTCCTGAAGTGCTATGTACTAAATATACACGTAAACGATTGTGTGTACATTATACCCACCATGTTGACTGTATTATTTTACCGACTACAGTTGGATGTGCTTGCTATAATCTTACGCGCTGCTGCAAAGGTTGGTCATGCTACCTATTTGGAACATTTCCTTTCCACTCCTGGTATTGATGTGAACATTCAAGATAATGTTAGTTATTAACTGTATGAATTAGTATACATGTAATGTACTGTACAATGTGTGACTGAATTATTGTACTCAATCCAGGATGGTAATACTCCATTGCTCCTTGCTGCAAGGGGAGGTCATACTGCATGCATGGAATGTCTCCTTTCCACTCCTGGTATTGATGTCAACATTAAGGATAATGTTAGTTATTAACTGTATGAGATGCATGTCCCTTGAAAATGTACATAGCTATTAAGGGGATGGGTGCTTGAGTGTTGTAAGTAATGTCTTTGCTGTTATATACAAGCCTACTAACAATAAACAGGGTTATAACATATGCCTATAGGGGTATGGGTGTGTGTGTGTGTGCATGTAGATACACACCTATTTTGAAGGAAGAACAATGTGTCATGATACTCAAACTGGCCCAGTCATTTACGGACACATAGGAAGAGCCAATGGAACATCTGGATGATCTACAAGTAGCACGATCCTTTGAGGGAATTTACTTTTACCCAACAGTGGCCAATATTACACAAAACTGGTACTGATTACTACTTGGTGGGATTTAAAGTTAATTTGCAATAGTATCTTACAATCGCACATTGAACGTTACACTTTTGTATATGTACATGGTTTATTAACTGACACAAACATGCATATAAGGAGGGGGAGGTGTCGCATTAGAACTGAATTAAAGTGACAATAAATTTCACCACAAGTATTGGAGTAGTGAGAACGGATGGCCATGTACCTAGCAATTCATGAGGTCTCATTAGTCATGACCCCCCAGCTTCCATATACCTCCACTACTAGAGGGACACAGAGCCATCTTTATTCACAGACAACCTCAGCCATTTGGCTACAACTGAGGCCTCTTAGCCTGGTCTGTCTCTTAAAACTTTATAGTTAAATATGCAAGTACATATACATGTGTAAATTACAATTCTGGCTGAATTATTGTACCCACACTCCTGGTATTGATGTGAACTGTATAAGCAGGGTGAGTTAATCCATTGAGTAGATGTTGAGTTACACTGAGGCATGTCTCTTGGGAACATCTACATGTACATGTATGCACTAAATGGTGGATGAGTGCTTGAGATTTGTACATTTATGTACATGCAAGCCTAAATAAAGGAACTACCAATAAAAATATAGCACAGATGCCTAAAGGGGTATGTATAAGCTTTAAATAGCAGAATACTCATAAGGGAATTTCCTTTAATTCAACACTTACACTTGCATAGTTTATAGTGCACAAATAATAAATAACATACTGGATAGCACATGAGGTCTCGGCTAGCAGGCCAGCTGGATCTTTGCAAGGATAGCCCAAGCATTGTCACTCACTAAGGTCAGCTTTCCATACATGTCCTGCTTCATCGCAGCTTCACTGTAGGCCAAACCTACTGCCAACCTTCTGCTGGTACGATCAATCGTCACTGTATAATCAATTGTATATACCGTTATTGAATAACATGTCACATGGAGCAAAAATCTTACTCGGGAGAAAGAGAATGAAAACCTTATCATCTATAAGTTAAATAATTTGATACATTGTAGTATGTGCATGCAAAATAAATTCATTAACTGCTTATCATAGAATCAGCCCATGATAGTTCATGTGTGCAGGCTAGTTCTACATGAAAAGGCATGATTGCACAATAACATTGCCTTAATTTACACACACAGAAGGGGGAGGGCTTGCATCAGAACTGTGATGAAGTGACAATAGATTTCATTCCAAGTATTGCCATGTATGTAGCAATTGAAGAGGTTTAATTAGCCATGATCCCCCCACCTCCATATAGAGGGACACAAAGTCTTCTTCTTTCCAGACAACCCTGGCCATTTTTCCTGTTGCTGAGGCACCTGAGGTCTAACCTTTACCTTGTGGTTATGTAATTATTCAGATTATTGATAATAATGTGCTACCATTTATATGTGTATATTGTACCTACTATCAATTGTACCTACTCCAGGATGGTGATACTCCATTACACATTGCTGCAATGGGAGGTCATATTACATGTGTGGAACGTCTCCTTTCCACTCCTGGTATTGATGTGAACATTAAGGTTGGGGTGAGTTGGTACACGTACATGATCTATTGAGTAGTTGTAGATGCATACATGTACATATAAAAACATATCTTCCTTTACCCGAAATGGTCTCGCGACAATGCGGGTTTTGTTAGCCACGATCAGAGTGAGTGCCTGATCTTTACATGTAATGTCTTTGCTATAACACAGCCCTAAATAGAGCTCTAAATACAAACTGGATACCTAAAGGGTGACAAGTCAACTAAAAACCTTATCGACCTTGGGATTATGTACCCCAGCTGGAAATCCAAAAAGTTTTCCTGTGTATACATGTATTGCATTACATCATCCCAATTGTTCACCACCTCAACATTCTTGGATCGTAGAAGTGGCCAAACCAAATGTCCCACCTTCCAGCTCCTTACTATGGTTTGGGTAATCCTTCTTACTACATGTACATTCCAAACTAATGTAGTTCATTGAAGCACTGTTACTGTTTCATGTAGGCCTTCCTTCGAATTCAGTCAGTAATAATAATAATAATCTGTTTGTACTACATGCACATGCAAGGCCATAGCCTCCTGCTTTGTTAATTTATCATGCATGGCATTTAACCCGCACCCTATCAAGTCACCACACATTCAGAATGCGAAGCGAGACACAATGCATTTAAAACTCTTTACACACACACACACACACACACACACACACACACACACACACACACACACACACACACATGCAAATGTTGAAATAAAAGTCACACATGAAAAATAACTTCAACAGCACCATGGAGCTATGCACCCAATCATTCATAAGAGGCATCACCCCCCCCCCCCCCCTCCTTCCCCTAGTAAAGCACATGGAGCCCCCCCCCCCCCCCCCCCCCCCCCCCCCGCCCCCCTGAGTGCTATGGCCCTGACATGTGTACAATTTTGTACCCACTCCAGTATGGTGATACTCCATTACACTATGCAGCAAGGTCAGGTAATACTTCATGTGTGGAACATCTCCTGTCCACTCCTGGCATTGATGTGAATATTAAGAATCAGGTGAGTAGGTCTACATGTTTGTATGCCCATTTTACCTAGTATGTTTGGTACCATATGCTCTCCAGGAATATATTACTCCATTACACTATGCAGCAAGGGAAGGTCATACTACTTGTGTGGAATGTCTCCTTTCCACTCCTGGTATTGATGTGGATACGTCATTTTTTTCAGTATTTTTTACTAACGAAAATGTTTTTTCAATTGAACTATGCACTAGCATGTCTTCAAATTAACTAGTATTGTATTGTTAACATTCTCTTACTGTCATTTATTATTGTATTAGCACTCAGTGTAACATATTGGGGTCTCCCAACAGAGGGCCTGTCACGCTAAAATTGGTCCGGGCGAAAAGTGGTCTGGGCGGACCACTTTTGGCTGCCAAAATTGGTTTGACCCCGGACCACTTTTGGTTGCCAAAATTGGTCCTGGTAAATTGCCATAAGTGGTCCGGGTATATCAGCATGCAGGAAACCGTCAGACGTTTGTATAGGACCCATTTCTATATGCAGCCGCAGTAAATGCATCAGCGTACATACTCGTATATGCATGGCAAATATGCGCGAGCATGTACTGCTGATAATGCATGCAGGTTCCAGCGATATGGTAAAGATATTAAAAGAAACACATGCAACAGCATCATCAACTACACATGTAGGGCTCATGCAGATCAGAAGATAAAGATGATTATAGACTCCATGCATATGCATGTGCTTATACCCGATATATAGGAACAGCTATTAGCTCTACATGTACTCTATTCACCAAACCTTCTACACCTATGGAGGCCTGGCTTGGTGCTTGTTCATTGCCGGAGAAGATGAGGATGAATTCGATGCTATAGCCATAGTAACATGCAACACCTAACCTTAAGACAAAATGATTGATTTTCAGTAGGGCTTTAACAGATTAGATCAGATCAGATTCGGCATTATAATCTGATCTGATCTGTTTAGTTAAGGCGTGTATCTGAATCTGATCTGGATTGGCTCCGTGGGCGTGGATTTACGATCAAGCGCTTGCAATGAAGACCGTTCTGCTAAATTTGCATGTGGTCTTACGGCTCTCACCAAGTCCAGTGTCTTGTTTTTACTCCACCCAGACCAATCCTATTTTTTCTCAAAGATACATTCACTTGTAACTTTACTATCCTTGCACAATATTACATTATGAAACATATATGATGAGCTTTTTCCCGTGATCTATGCGGTGTTGGAAAGACCATCTTGCATGCATAAATATACTACTGCATGGAAACTAACCCAATGCGCCACTCACTGATACGAGAAGAGCAGAAAGTCATCACAGGCCCTCGTCAGACGTTGTCGTTTGGGATGAATAGCTGCGTGCTCTTTTAAATTGCCTTTCTTCGGCGCTGCATCGTTCGTCACCTTTTTCACAATCGTTATCTCTTTCTGCCAAATCTATACTATCTCTGGTCAAAGCCATCATACGCGCGGGACAGGCTCAGACGAGTACTGGATGCCGATGGCTTTTAATTAAGTGCAGCAACCTGTCTCGAACCAACGTGAGAAATGAAACCAATGCTTGTAAAAGAAAAGGAAGAAAATGCGCACACCACTTATATAAAGTTAGCAATGGAAATGCCCATGCAAATTGGAAGAGAGCGGTGGCAAAGATTAGAATAGAAAAAGCATTAAGCACAAAAAAGGAAAGCCATTTCGCACACCGTACGCGTCAACCGTCTTTTGCCAAAAATACAATACTCTCGGGACTGTTGAATCTGGAAAAAAAAAATTGATGCTTTCCCTCGGTCACAGACCACCGGATATTCAGATATGCGTGTTAGCATCCGATGGATTGGGTGGGCTATAATCCGAATCTGTTCCGACTTTGGAATATCAATCTGTAATGAAACTGAATCCGATCTGTTGGCCTTTTGGATAGGATATCTGAATTCGGATCCGATCCGTTAAAGCCTTAATTTTCAGTAAGGTTCGTGATTATAGGAATCTCTTTTTGGCCGACTACATGTAGTTTCCAAGATAGTTAAAGCTCCACACAAGGATGCTTTTGGAGGAAATTTTTTCATTGCGAATCAGGATCTATATGATAAATTTGAATAAGGTCTAGCTATATACATATTAACAGTACTTGCACGTATAGTGGGGTATACGTACTGTTTAAAGCCGATGAATATAGTTCATTGTAAATTGTGCTTGGTTCTTATGCCTGCATCTGACAATGCATGCATGCAGTGTAAAAAACAGGAATATAAGCTATAAACCTTTTGGTATAGATTTGGACTCAAGAACACCAACAGAAGTCACTCCTTTAGCAACGGCAAGGATTAAAGCCTGCTGTTTTCATTTTTCGCCGGATAATCAGTTGTACTTGCTGTGCGCTTGCATGGATCATAGGAATACTGTGCCATCGTGAAATCAGGGTCTATTTGATTTAAAATCCTCCAAAACACTACTTCAACACTCAACGAGTTCATGATACGTTGAGACAATTTTTTTAAACGTAACTTGACACGCTTCCATACTGTCTATTTGCATCCGAACTGTGAACAGGTGTGCGCACTTTACTGCATAACTTCCTCATTGTGTTACACAACTAAGGAAGATCAGATTAGGTCAAAGTTTTTTATAACATACCCAAAGGTGGTTTTGATATATGGCTTTAATATTATTTGAAATTATTAAATCCTTATGGTGATATGAGGGCTTCATGTAAGAGTTGTTTGTGAAGAATTTCAACCAGAAAACCAGACCTAACTCTCCTTGTATGTAATTACCAGATGAAATGTAATTTTCAAAGTTCAAGTTAACATTTGCATTACACTACATCACCTGACAGCATTGGTAATATGTGGTTTTAATTTATAGTTTATTTATGACTAACTTAACTAGGCTTATGTACACATGTTCACACTTTACTTTTATTAGCACTTTAATTTTGCATTGGGGGAACATGATATAAAATAGTAAATCACAATGATGATAGAGGGCAATAAGGCCTATGTACCTCATCTTGGATCATCTTAATTAGATTAGTGTATACAAAGCACTGATGCTTATTAGGTACAGTGTGCTCACCTGTGCACACTGTACCATGCACCATGTTGTGTGGTACGGATAATTGCTGACAATTTTTATCTAGACATTTGTATTGGTGGTTATTGTTGTCAATCATTATGTAAGGAAACACTATTTAATAGGAGAAAATTGCTCAGATGAGAAGGAGGCCGTGAGGAACTTAAAGTCAGGGCTACGTGGGTGATTCAGGCTGAAGCAGATGTCTAGCATGAACTAGTCATTTGTAACAGTAGCCGCTGCAAGATGTGTGCATGGTAGAATGACATGATGGAGGGGTGGCCCAATCCCCTTGTGAACCTGGGAAGTCAGAAGGAAGGAAGCTTCTGCACTGTACCTGTGCCCTGCTTCAAAGCTTAGGTGTCTGATACATGTACCTGCAAATAAGAAGAGGCAGACAGCTTTGCAACGTTGGATCTGCGGCAAATGATTAGCAAGTAGCAACACTAAGTGCAATTTGGCGGTACTCTACTTCACTGGCTTCATTAGAAACTACATATATATACGCTCTGTTCAACTGCCCTACCTACATGTCTTGTCCATTCTCACTAGTCTGGCACATCGTCACTGGGGACTCACTGTAAATCCATTGCCACGCCCTCCTTTGTCCGTGTCTGCTAGTACCACCGCTGCCTTGTTGTGATTGTATACTCACAACTATACGTGTAAAGACGTTATAAAAAGCCATAGCTATATCCCTACTTCGAAACACTGAAACACTTCCTGTAATACCAGCTGTCTGCTGATAATTCTGCATACATTTCTTAACGTCCTATAGAATTAAGGTCTGTAGCTTGCCGAGTTTTACAACGCTCAAAATTAAGCCTGAAGGTCCTGGCTCCTCCTCTATAGGTACAAAAGGGTCCTGGATCCGATCCTCAATGGTTTTAAGTGGATCCCCAATGCCTTCATTGATTGCTATTGTTTAAATAGTAACCTAGCATAAACGCATTTACTGCGCGCGCACGAGCTGATTTTGAACCAACTTTGCGATTAGTAAATGAAATAACCTGTTACTATATTACTATTTTTATCATTGTCCACTCATCCGCAACTCTTTTTGTGCATGATATGTAAAAATATAGAACACTGCTCATCTGTATCAAATAGTGCAGAGCTAAAAGTGAACTGTGAACACCTGTGCACACTGTGCGTACAGTGTGCACAGGTGTTCACACGGGCGCAAATAGACAATACATGTGTACTTTTTAATTACAGTCGTTAATTTATCAGTTCAAGTTCATCGCAATTTATGATTACATGTATATGACGGAATTAAGGCCATCCTGAAAGAGCTACATGTAGCAAAGGCTGATAAAATTTGTGCAGGACATGATTCATTAGCCATGCATAAAAAAGTTGTACATGCAAGTTGTGTTGACTATTCAGTCATACATGAATCTCTCAAGCTGAAATCAGCAGCAGGACATAATCATGTTATACATCAGTGTATACACCTACCGTACGCTTATATTTACTGCACACACCTATTACCTCGGATCATATATAATAACACACCATATATACGAACTTAACAGTGCAAGGACTGGTTTCATTCAAGTTTATAAAACCCGGACCACTTTTGGCAACGCGGACAAAATTTGGCAACCAAAAGTCGGACCAATTTTGGCAGCGAAAAGTGGTCCGCCCGGACCACTGCACTTTTTGCCCGGACCAATTTTCGCGTGACAGGCCCTGTTTCCTCCAATACTCACTGAGCCTGCAGATCCTTTAAACGATGCCCCCCTCCCCCCTATTTTATACTCTTGTTTAAAACATGCCTACACATTGCATGACATCAGCTGCAAAAAGTTCAGTGGTTAAATCTGAACTGAGCCCATCAGCTTATGACCTTTTATAAATTCAACCGTATCTACGTACTATGTAGACTACGCAAGATAAGTTCTTTAGGTACTCAAGCAAGCTGATGTTTTTTTCAGTGATTCACACAAAAGATATTCAGTTTGTAGAACAAGAAAATATTCTGTCACCACTGCAATGGTCAACTATGCATGGCACATGCATGGTGAGAGCCAATGGGACATCTGGATGAGCTTCAAATAGCAGCATCCTTGGAGGGAGTTTTCTTTTCACCAAAATATATGCCCCTTGGCCTATTGTATACATCCCATATAATGATGGTACTAAAAGCTATAATTAATGGGTGGGGTTTTAAGTTTACTTGCAATACAGCATACTACAATTGTTGTTTACGCTTGCTACTGTAAAACTGACTCGATCCCACATGCACATACACACATATATAGGGTGGGAGGAGCCACATTAGAACTGTACTGTATGACAATACATTTCACTTCACATATTGGAGTATTGAGAGTTAAGTTAAGTTTCGTTAGCATCCCCCAGCGCAGCCTCCAAATATCTCCACTACTAGAGGGACACAAAGCCATCTTCTTTCTGGCCATTTTTCCTGTTCTCCTGCTGTAACTGAGGCATCTGAGGTCTGATCTGTATCTTGTGGTTAATTAGTTATTCAGACCAATTCCCAACCCTCAAAACTTACATCCACTAATTGCTAGCACCTTCATCACTTGCAAGCAGCGGTGGGATATTGTACTTGGAATTCCTTATGTCTGGTATCTGGGTTCAAGGTGCTCTTTCGTTGCTCCAGCCAGTACTGCTTTCATTCCAATTGTTCCCCACCTTTACATGGTAGGAAGATGAAAGTGGGCAAACCAAACATCCCACCTTCCATCCCCACAGTACAGTTTTAGTAATCCTGCTGACTAACTAATGTTCATCGAAACATAGCAATGTACACACAAAAAAAAACTGTTTCTGCTTCTATGCCAATTGGTTAATAATCTGCATGTGTAGAATTTTAACTGGAACAGGGACCCACCACCTGTATCCATGTTTGGCAATCGCAAGGGGACCCCAACACCCCATACAGTTCACATGCTGCTGAATTACACTTACCATAGTGTGGCTATGCATATAATGTAATATACAGTTGTGTGGCATGGCCCTGACATGTGAACATTGTTCCCACCATGTTGTTACCACTTCAGAATGGTCGTACTCCACTATGTATAGCTACAAGACCAAGGGGAGGTCATACTACTTGTGTGGAATAAAAAAATGCTAATCCTTCCATTATTCTATTTATTCAAATAGAAAGGAAATTTTTCCATTTCTTTATGTTGTTTGAAAGTGAAAGTCGCGTGTAATGGAAGAAACCCTTGTGAATAGCTCCGTCTTTGACTCTAGCTGTGGAAGAACAATAATATCTTGGAAAGTATATTGTATAGAAGATGAAAAACTAAGCTTTTAAGGATTGTACGATGTGCATGCTTGTAATTTAAGTTGTGACATAAAGCAGGATGTGTCCAACCATTTCCTTGAAGATTGCAAAACAGGGACATCACCAGAAAAGATGTACTCTGTAGATGGTTTACAGCAACTCGCCACAGCGGAGGTACACTGACACTGTACGGTGATTCGGGATTAGTGTACCGGAAGTTTCGTGTACCTCCGCTGTGACGAGTTGCTTAAGAGGTATTAGGCCTTCAAAGCTTCGACCCTTTCAGCAGACCTTCCATTAGTAATGTTCATTTTCCTCATTAATTGTGATGACTGCAGTTCGAAGCTAAAGATTTCCCGCAGAAATACATGTACTATAAGAAGAAGTGATTGTTAGTATTGAGAACGTATATTTCCTGCGAATATTAATTGTATGTCCGGCAGACTATAGTAATACATATTCACATTCATTATCGTCCCACTCCATGCACGTAAAAACACGAGGCGTCTCGCATTTATAGTGTTATAATTGCTTGTTACCTACTAATATGTATGTACATGTCAACGCATCAGACGTTCATAATATACACAATGAATTGTGACACCACTTCCTGTAATGGACATCCTCTCCATGTAGTCTATATCTATAGACCGGACGGGAACCAACTTTGCAATTCAAAGTGGCCTTACGGTCGCCAGTGTTAATTAATTGTTATATTACAAGTGGGCTAGATGCCCACCACTCGCTATCTCTTAGTCTCGTACCCAGACTCTAGTACGTCACAGCTGCGGATGGATTACATCACCGCTACGCTAGAACTAGGGAGACTGCAAAAAGTCGGTGACAAAAGTTATGGAATTCCAGAACTTTTTAATTGACCGCAGCCCGCTGGAATGTTGCTAAGTCAACAAATAGTACATGTAATAGACATAACTTTGGATAACAAAATGGATTATGCTTGTACAGCTGTACGTTTTGCGATGGATGAACTGAGAGTGAGTACGTTGAAGGACAAAAGAAAGAGGCTATTCACAACTTTTGTTCGAGGCCATGACTGTTTCGTTATTATGCCAACGGGGTACGGGAAAACGTTGTGCTATGCCTAGCTGCCCTTCGTGTTCGCGATCGACCATCTTCGAAAGAGAACACCTCGGTCTTCTTAGTCTATTGTAGTTTGCGCTTCGCCGTTGGTATCTCTAATGATGGACCAAGGAAAAACGTTGTGCTACGCCTAGCTGCCTTTCGTGTTCGCGATCGACCATCTTCGAAAAAAAACACCTCGGTCTTCTATTGTAGTTTGCGTTTTGCCGTTGGTATCTCTAAGCCCTGAAGCATTGCTAAGACGCCATAACCATTAAAACATTAATATATGAATACTATTGCGGTCTAGTTGCCTATCTCTTGTACAAACAATTAACATTCCATCTGTCACCGCAGTCACTTTTCCAGACCCTAGTTCTAGCGTAGCGGTGATGTAGTCCATCCGCAGCTGTGACGTACTAGGGTCTGGGTACGAGACTACTATCCTCTCACATTTTAAAGAAGATGACTTTAATTCCTTTTTTGTTGTTGATACAACTACTTTTCCAGATTGCATGCTATGTCTGCACATCAAGCCCATGCATGGCTCAAAGTGCAGCCTTCACCTAAGGTGTAGATTTTCCTGATGAGGCACAGGTCATCCTACAATGACAAAAATAACAATCCTTAAAAGTTTAAGAGAGTGTGCACATCCCTTTTGTGATGGGACTATATATCACGTGAAGATTTATTAATAGTTTTATTAATACAGAGGTGCACGTTGTTGTATTAGACTAGGAAGTATCTAGTGTTGTATCCGAACGCATCCTGTGGTTTCCTTCGGGTATATTACATGGTGGCAGCGGGGATTGTTCATGGCGAGCATTCGTTTATCTCCGCCTGACCCGTTCGACTTCAAACGCCCAGACGAGTGGGAACGTTGGAAACGCCGCTTCGAACATTCAGAATTGCGTCAGGATTGTCTCAAGAATCTGATGAGCGTCAAGTAAGTACGCTGCTCTATTGCCTGGGAGAGGAAGCAGAGGATGTGCTCGCGTCCACGCATGTCACGGCCGAACAACGGAAGAAATACAAAGATGTGGTTGGGAAATTGGATGGATTCTTCAAAGTTCGGAGAAATGTGATTTTCGAACGGGCAAGATTCAACCGCCGTAATCAAATGGAGGGCGAGTCAGTAGAACAATATATTACAGCATTGTATAGCTTTGCAGAGAACTGTGAATACGGCGAGTGGAAGGACCAAATGATTCGTGACAGATTGGTTGTAGGGATCAGAGATACATCTCTTTCAGAACGTCTCCAAATGGACCCTGATCTGACATTGGAGAATGCCAAGAAGACTGTAAGACAGAAAGAGGCAGTGAAGGAACAACAACAGCTACTAAAAGGGGACACTACCCTACCAGACACTCCCAATGTTGACCATGTAACACACAGCAAGGGAACAAGAACCACTACAGGTGCTAAATGGCATAGCAAGGGAGGGAGCAAGGGTAAATGTACAAATTGTGGTAACAATTCTCATCCACATCCAAGGGAACAGTGCCCTGCTCGGAATGCCACTTGTTTTGCTTGCCAGAAAGTAGGTCATTTCAGTGCGCATTGTCGGTCCCGTCAGTCAAAAATGGATCTCGTGACGGAAGAAACCCATCTGGATTCAGCCTTTTTGGGGCCATTAGGTCAAACCTCATGGACAGTTGACATAACAGTTAATGGAGTGTTCCTTACCTTTAAAGTGGACACAGGTGCAGAGGTCACTGCCATCTCCGAGCAAGCCTATAGAACCCTGGGGACAATCTGCAAGCTGGAGAAGACAAGCAAGACCCTTTTCGGGCCTACAAAAGTCTCTTTGCATGTAATGGGTCAAATGCAAGCCACCCTTAGAGACGCTGAGCATACCTGCCAACAAACAGTATATGTTGTGAAGGGACTCAGGAACAACTTACTGGGCTTCCCAGCGATCCAAGCCCTCCATCTATTCACCCAAGTCAATGTTATTGAGGACTATGGAAAGAACATCCACGAACGTTTTCCAAAGTTGTTTCAGGGTCTCGGTACATTGGACGAACCATACCACATCAAACTCAAGGCAAATGCTACTCCATTTGCACTGTTCACTGCTAGAAATGTTCCCCTCCCACTCTTAAACAAGGTGAAAGAACATCTGGCAAACATGGAAGCAACAGGGGTCATCTCTCGTGTCGAAGTACCTACTGATTGGTGTGCGGGTATGGTGGTTGTGCCCAAGAAGAACGGTGACCTGAGAATATGTGTTGATCTTAAACCCTTAAATGAAGCTGTCCTCCGTGCGACACACCCTCTTCCCAAGGTAGACACAACACTGGCCTTATTATCGGGAGCACAAGTATTCTCAAAGTTAGATGCAAATAGTGGATTCTGGCAGATCCCTCTGACTGAAGAATCGCGTCTACTGACCACATTTATAACACCCTTTGGTCGTTATTGTTTCAACAAGTTGCCTTTTGGAATTTCAAGTGCGCCGGAGCATTTCCAGTGCGCAATGAACAAAGTAATAGCAGGCCTAGAAGGTGTTGTGTGCCTCATGGATGACACACTGGTATTCGGGAGATCTAAAGAAGAGCATGATAAGAGACTATTGGCCACACTTCAACGGATTCAAGCTGCTGGACTCACGCTAAACAAAGAGAAGTGTATATTCAGCTCAACACGCCTCAAGTTCCTTGGCCATATCATTGACAAAGATGGTATTTCCGCTGATCCAGACAAGACAGCAGCCATACGGGATTTGCAGCCTCCAAAAGATGTGTCAGGATTAAGGCGTTTTATGGGTATGGTCACCCAACTAGGGAAGTTTTCCCCCAATGTGGCACAGCTCAGCCAACCACTGCGCTCACTGCTTAGCAACAAGCAGGCATGGTGCTGGGGTCCTGTTCAGCAAGAGTCCTTTTCCCACCTGAAGACGGAACTACTCAAGCCCACTGTGCTGACATACTACAATCCAGAAGCAGATACGAAAGTCTCAGCTGATGCATCCTCTTATGGATTAGGGGCAGTTCTGCTTCAGCTGAACAACAGCGTCTGGAGACCTGTCTCTTTTGCATCCCGCTCTATGTCAGACACTGAACTCCGTTACGCTCAGATTGAGAAGGAAGCCCTTGCCACAACATGGGCTTGCGATAAGTTCAAGGACTATCTCATTGGCAAACATTTCTGCATTGAGACCGACCATAAACCCCTAGTCCCACTTCTCTCTTCTAAACATCTGGACAACCTGCCTCCTCGCATACTACGGTTCCGACTAAGACTCATGAGGTTTCACTATACGGTCATACATGTTCCAGGGAAGCTCTTGTACACGGCTGACACACTTTCACGTGCTCCAGTTGCAAGGCCAGGGAAAGATTGTACAGATTTCTTAGAAGAGGTGGAAGGATTCATCGGAGGTATAACAGCTACTGTTCCAGCTTCCATGAACATGCTACAACGTTACTGTTCAGCTCAAACATCAGATCCTGTCTGTGCGCAGATACTGAAATACTGCAGGTTTGGCTGGCCAAACAAACTTCTAGTTCAAAGTCATATCAAACCTTACTGGATCAATCAGGGGTCATTCAGCATACACAATGGTCTAATGCTGATGGGAGACTGCATTGTAGTCCCCAAGAGCATGCAGAAAGAAACCCTTTCTAAGATACATAGTGGACACCTGGGCATACAAAGATGCCAGCTACGTGCCCGACAGTCTGTTTGGTGGCCAGGTATCTCAAGAGACATAGAAGCTGAAGTAAAGGGGTGTCGAGAATGTAGTAGACATGCCTCCAAGCCCAGAGAACCGATGATTATCACTGAAATTTCAAAGTACCCATGGCAAAAAGTTGGCTCAGATTTGTTCGAGATAAAAGGACAGACATATGTGATATTAGTTGATTATTTTTCACGATATTTAGAAGTTGCCAAACTGTCTTCTACCACTTCATCCAGTATTGTTGCTGTGCTAAAGTCTGCCTTCTCTAGATTTGGAGTCCCTGAAGTTCTGGTCACAGACAATGGACCTCAGTATGTTTCCCAAGAGATGAAAGAGTTTGCCAAAACATATGACTTCAAACACACCACTAGCAGCCCAAGATACCCACAGAGCAACGGACAAGCTGAACGAGCAGTCCAAACAGTCAAAAGGTTGTTCAAATGCTCTCAAGACATGTACCTCTCCATCCTGAACTATAATGCCTCACCCATGCCTTGGTGCAACTTAGCCCTGTCAGAATTGATGATGGGAAGGAAGCTTCGTACAACTGTTCCGCAAATCACCAAACATCTCCTGCCGAAATGGCCCTTCCTCAGGGATTTTCAACATAAAAATAAAGCATTCAGGCTGAAACAGAAGTGGTACTATGATAGAATCCATCGTGTACGGCCATGTCCAGATCTGGAGGAGGGAACGGATGTATGGGTGTCACTGGATGCGGATAAAACACCAGGACAGATTGTTGGCCCTACCCCTGCACCCAGATCATACTTGGTAGAGACTCCATCGGGACTATTAAGACGGAACAGGAGTCATCTTACAGAAATCCCGGACAACCCAGAACCCAATGAAGAACTAACTCCACAAGACCTCCCACCTTCCCTACCCCAACCAGAACCTGAGACACAGGCACAGCCTGAGGCACCCAGAAGTCCAGTGGCTACTCGTTCCCGTACAGGAACTGCTATCAAACCTCCTCTCCGTTATAGAAGGGAAGATGTGATGGGACTATATATCACGTGAAGATTTATTAATAGGTTTTATTAATACAGAGGTGCACGTTGTTGTATTAGACTAGGAAGTATCTAGTGTTGTATCCGAACGCATCCTGTGGTTTCCTTCGGGTATATTACACCTTTATTTGCACAATCTAAATACAATAGACTGGGGATCACCTGATGTATGTCTGGTTTCATTCGCCAGTGTAATTATTATCAATGTTCCACCTAATTACATGTACAATGCACCTCGTTCCCAGTGTCTGCGGAGAGGGGAATGTGTTTTTATTTATACCCACGCGTCGCCACTATTCGTATATTCACTATTGTAATAATCCCAAGAAGATGTACGCTATGAAGAAGTTAGAAATCGGTATGATATGAAGCTAACGGACAAGTGTATTTTGGCGTAGCCCGACCGGCCTTCGCGGAGCGAAGATCGGGCTACGCCCAACCAGGACAAATGGGGGTAGTATTTTTTTATGTACTTGTACGTGTATGTACTCGACGTAAAGTGGATATTATCTAGATCGGCATACACGTAAAGAACAGAAGCTTCGAGATGCGGCACAAAGAGGTGATATTCGCGAGGTGGCTAGATTGATCAAAAGTGGAGTATCTGTAAATTCATCTGGCGAGGTGAGAGCTACATACATAGTGATTATAAAGTATTCTGCTGTTAGATGAAAATACAAGCTGTTTGCAAGGTGTGGCTACATCAGACTATAATTATAATTATAGTTTATACTTTCTTAACTTTGTCCTTTGATCAAGTACCGACTAACCTCTGTGGGACCGCGTGCTCTCTTACATGGGCACAAGGTTTAATGGACTTATATGACTGTACTACATGACAGCACGTACCAACCATGTTGGCTGAGCTATTGTAGCCATTCCAGTACATAGACCTCCTCCGCTTGTAATGTACGGACCCAACCGATTAATTGTAACCTCATGATGTTAGTAATGGCCCTATCACCCTTGTGACTGCTGTGCCAAGCCCATGTTCCGGTCTGGGCACTGGTCTCTAGGCAGTATAGGCATTGTTCCCTAGGCGATATAGGCACTGGTATAGGGTCCAGGAACTGGTCTGTGCACTTAACAAGGTGCTGGTCTGGGCACTGGTCAATACACTGGCAAAAATGATGTTGTAAAAGGCACTGTTTGCTAATTGCACGGTCCATCAAATTCCACACATGTACATGTACTGCGTGCATTTGCTGGCATGTGATCATCTTAAATTAATCACTGCAACGTCAGTCACTTATGTGTCACTGGAGATTTCCACTAAGCCCAGCTTTGAACAGGAGCATAAGGGAATTAATATGATGGTGCATGATACAAATTAAATTTGAATTTGCCACATGCATTACATGAACTCGTGAATGTCCATGTAAATGAGGGGCATGATTTAAAATATTCTAAGATTTTGACCTTTCTCTCTCAAATCAAAAAATTTCAGCAATTTAATGTATACTCTTTGTATGATCTGCTGTACCTTTGTTGGGATGACTAGTAACATCAGCTTGTTAAAAACATGTTTACTTGGAATGTATAAATAAAAATTAGTCCCACATAGATAAGTGGCAGTGCATTCTTCACGTAACCTTTATCAGTGTACATGTAAATTATACAAACAGTCTAGTTGAGAAATTACATTTACATGTACATGCAGTGTTTTTAAATTCTTTAAGGACAAGTGACTATGGAAATTTATTTAATCTGTACCTTGTTAAACAACCAATAGCTCAAACAATCTCAGGAAAACATGTAGCCTGTTATACTTTCAGTTTTAATCCCTCATTACCTTTAGCACACTTAAATGTATGTCATTGTACCCATCACATGTGGTGACTGAACTATTGTACTCTCTCCAGCATGGTTATATTCCATTGCACTTTGCTGCAAAAGGAGGGCATACTACTTGTGTAGAATGTCTCCTTTCCACTCCTGGTATTGATGTGAACATCGAGGATAGGGTGAGTTGGTACTTAAAAATTTTAGTAGGACTGAAGTGTCTCTAATATGATTACACATTCCCACACTCGAGTTCTTTGGTTCTGTCAGTAAATCTTCAATCGGTTTAAGAGCTAATATGTGTGGCCCTATATACAATGTATCTCTGTTAAGCGTTAACGGTTACGGAAAGGCACTGGAGCAGACAAGTTAGGAACATTCTGCTGAGTTGGTTTGAGTTCTGTTCAATGCAAGTTTAATGTTTGAGTTCAATCTTAAGAGCTTAATAATCATAACTAATTAGCAGTAGCAAAGCACAAACTATATATATGCAGCATCATTGTGACTAAAAGTGATGTCTGTGGTTGACCACCTTCTGATGGTAGCTTTCTTCTCTTACAATTGCAAACCATAAAAGTGTGGAGTTGGTAGGTGAACACCTCGCATTAACTTTAATTTTGATGTAAGAAGGACTGGGGACAAGGAAAACACGTCTGGTTACATTGGCCAGAGCTGACTTTTCCTAGCTATAGGGTTGTGCCCAATCTGATTGCAGGCGGGTTCTTTTTCATGTATCAATTAGATTATAACTTTTAATTTACAAATGGCACGTACTAGTAGGCCCTACAAACAACCAAAGCATATACTTCTTGTTGTTGTTAATATAAGAAATTAATTTTATTAAAAAAACAAGAATAACATTCGAAGAAAGACACAAAATAGAATGATAAAAAATGCTAAAGCCCATTGCATAATTGTAGGATGTGATGCCCCATCGTCAAAGCCTAGTCCACTCCTCCGAAGTGTATACGTACATGTACATGTACATGTACATTGTACATGTACAAGTTAATCATTACGTAAGTGTAGCTAAATGTATGTTTTAACCATACATTCCATGATCTCACAAAAGGCCTGAAGATGTACATGTACATGTGTAACTACATGTATGATTGTTTATGGTACATACTTTTATAACTTTATAACATTAAATGATACATGTATATACCAGTATATGCATGTATATGCGCAGGGCAATTTTTGTGAAAACTGTCCCATATTATATTATATTGCTTTCAAAATACTACCAGTAATTCGTCATACAAACACATATAAGCATTTTAACAGTAGTGATACTGGAACAGTAGCATCATTTTAAAAACACATGCGGAGTGCACGCATGCATACAAAATGGCACCCGCCACACAAGCTTAAATGTATTGAGTCCACACCCATGCACTCCTGCTAATCACACATACTGCGCCTGCTCATATCATTTTAGGTAAGAACTCTTGATCCTTCTGGTTTTAGCTAGCTATGCAATTTTTAAATGATTCCCTGCTATCATATGTTTACATGTACGTCTGTCCATTGTACCCACGATGTTGACCCATCGACTACCGTACCCACTCCAGCATGGTGATACTTCATTACACCTTGCTGCAATGGAAGGTCATACTGCTTGTGTGGAACGTCTCCTTTCCACTCCTGGTATTGATGTGAACATTAAGGATAAGGTGAGTTGTTTCATTGAATGTCGTTGCATGAATAATACTGCTAATACAAATAAATTTCCCTTATGAACATGTTCATGTACATGTATGCAAGAGGTACAGTATGTATTTAGGAACTGATATAGCTTCATTTTGTGAGAGAACATCACCACAAAAATTTAATACCTTTGCTGATCTTAATACCATGCCATTTGGAAATTGTAATGCAGTTACTGCAAGTGGTATGTTTGATGTATTAGAATACAATCTGTATACATGTAACGAGCTGTGAACGTTTGCTGAACAAGTGTCTATATGGCAATTCCTAACCTGACCTGTAAAGGTAGCTTCTCTCCTTGTTAAACAACCAATAGCTTAAAACAGACTCAGGGAAATATGGAGCCCATTGCACTTTCAGTGTCTAGTCCTCGTTAGCTCAGCAGAAGTCTTTATTTCCATTGTACCAACCATGATGTTGACTGCACTACATGTATTGTACCCACTCCAGTATGGTGATACTTCATTACACCATGCTGCAAGGGGAGGTCATACTGCTTGTGTGGAACATCTCCTTTCCGCTTCGCATATTGATGTGAACATTCAGGAAACAGTGAGTTGGCTAATTGAGTAGCTGTGTGAAATAATACACGCAGATGCATGTCCCTTGGGAACATGTACGTGCATGTGCATATATATGCTTAAATAAGGAACAATGCGAAGGATTTATACCTGTGAACAAGTGTTGTTTTGTGAGCCAAAAACAACACAAATTTTGATGTCTTTGCTGAAATGCATGCAAGCTTAAATAATACACACATATTGTAACTAACAAGCACAACAAATACCAAAAGAAGTATGTACATTACCTCAGCTTGTGAGGTCTTAAATGGGACTTAATGAGTAAGAAGAGGTTATTTTAATATCTTCAGCACTTTAGCATAAACATTATGTTTACATGTACATGTACACACAGCACTGCACATACAATGTAGTAGTTACTGCAATATGAGTATATGCAACAAGCTTTGAAGAACCGGGATGATGAGGTAATGATATCCATCAATGTGAGGTGAAGACTTGAAGAAAATGGGCACAACTTTATGATATACTGTCAACATTTGCATAGGTTTCTATTATACTTCTTTACCCATGTTGACTGAAGTATTGTACCCACTGCAGGCATATGCCTATACTTCATTACACCTTGCTGCAAAGGCAGGTCATACTACTTGTGTGGAACATCTCCTATCTGCCCCTGGTATTGATATGAGCATCCAAGCCTGGGTGAGTTGAAATGTTAAATTATGTGCATGTACAAGCATGTACATGTATGTTAGATATAAGCATTTAGGAAATGTAAAGTCTTTGCTGAAATACATGTACCATGCCATGTTGTAATTGTACTCCAGTAACACATAACTATAAGTGTGAAGTCTACTACATGTACATGTAGATTTGCATATACATGTAGTTTCTAAACAATAGTAATGCAATCTTACCCAAGTACATTAATAACACATGTGATTGTGCCCCACCATGTTCACTGCAACTCCAGGAAGGTCGTACTCCATTACATCTTGCTGCAAGGGGAGGTCATACTGCTTGTGTGGAAAATTTCCTTAACACTCCTGGAATTAATGTGAACATTAAGGATAAGGTGAATTGTTCCATTGAATGTTGCTGTATGAATAATACAAGACCATGTACCTTAGAAACATATGGCGTGTACATGTACATGTACATTAAGGTACATGTGTATACATGTATGCTTTAGGAACTGTTAGAGTTTTCTTTTGTGAGAGAACCTCAGTGCAAAATGTAATGGCTTTGCTGAAATACCATGCCATTTTTGTAAAATGTAATGCAGCAGAAACACATACATGTACATGTACATGTGACGAGCTGTGAACGTTTGCTGTATTCAATGAATAAGTGTCTATATGGTAATTCCTAACCTGACCTGTAAAGGTAGCTTCTCTCCTTATTAAACAACCAATAGCTTAAAACAGACTCAGGGAAATATGGAGCCCGTTGCACTTTCTGTTTCTAGTCCTCATTAGCTCAGCAGAAGTCTTTATTTCAATTGTACCAATCATGATGTTGACTGAACTACATGTATTGTACCCACCACTCCAGTATGGTGATACTCCAATACACCTTGCTGCAAGGGAAGGTCATACTGCTTGTGTGGAACGTCTCCTTTCCACTCCTGGTATTGATGTGAACATTAAGGATATGGTAAGTTGGTAGCTGTACATTACGTGTACGCTAATAAGGGGATGGATGCTTTGTATGTAATGACTTTGCTGTAATACAAGCCTAAATAAAGGAAGTAATAATAAAATTAAATAACTAATTTAACCATTAAGCAGCTGTTCTTTCACTTCCAGCTACCATTACATGGCATCTAGTTGTATTACTAACAAACACAGATAAGCTATCCATGAAGGAAATTTTCTTTTACCCATTCACTCTTACATGGACATACATCTGTGTAAGCTATAGGTACTGTGCCTCACGCTTACACTTGTGGGATTGATGTATAAATAACAACACATACCCTAGGTAACCAACAGTAATGACCAAGCAACGTGTATGTAGTAACAAATCCTTGCCACAAACCCAGATGCATGTTCAGGCCGGTGTACAGGGGTCATGTGCATAGCTTTAGCACATACATACATGTACATGTACCATCCTGGGCAAGTGATATCAAAGTTTGTCTTACAAAGCTGCCCACCTTTTGGCCAAAGTAATACCTGTTCACCTTAATCAACACCACATATTACAAAGTGGGTCAATTGGTGCAGGTTTTTTTATGCCTTCGACAACGTTTAGCAGATGGAAGCAGACATTTGGGAAGAGCAAACAGCTTGAGCCAAGCCACTATTGAATTCTCCTGTAATACTGCCTGCAATGAAAAAGCCAAAGCACAGGCAAAGGCAGGATGGGAGCACATCTGGCGCCCTGGCATTCTGCCTCATGAGGATGAGGCTCTATTTTTATTACATTGTATTATATTGACAGCTGGGTCTTCAGCTTAAGCAGCAGAACAGAGAAAATACATTGCAAATGACCCAAAGTGCAATGAGCTGTGTCCCCCTGGCTGTAGAACTTTATGGGTGCTGGGGATCAGAAGCCAGGCAAACTCTATCCCGACTTGGATCACATCTAGCTTGTCAGCTGCGTTGTTTCCAAATCCCAGGCTATCACCCGACTGTATGGAAATCTGAGCATAACTCTGGTGAGGGCAGATGCTAGAGCTCTGCTAGCAAGGTCTGCAGTCTTAGAATAGGTTTTCACATTATTTTGTGTATATTATTGTGAAGGACTGCATGGGAAACAGTCCTTCTGATGGTCAATGGCCTGAATATTGTGAATATAGGTGTTGATTGGTTACTTTCGCCGGAGGCCCAGCACAGTCGGAAGAGTCTGGAAGGCTGTTTCTTTTATGTATTCTCGATTTCGATATAAACAAATTTATGTACAAGCATTCTGTTATTGGGCATGCAAGTAGAATATATCCAACCTGCATGGTATTGTTTAACTGGCCCCGCAGGGCTATACAGACATTATGGGTATATAAGAATGTGCATTGGTGCATGTGACAGCTGTTTCCTGTGTTTGAGTTGGATAAGTTGATAAGTATTCAGCTTTGCTATTGCGCTGGCCGTGCGTACTTGTACAATTATAGTATTATTCTACTATTTTAAACAACGAACACAACGTAACTAATAACGGATTATTATGTAACACACTATCTAACAGGTGTCTTGAAAGGATATTGGACGGGACAGGAGAGCTCGAACATTTGCCCTCACCAGGGTCAAGTTGAGTCTCCTGTACAAATTGGAGGTAGCCTGGGACTTTGAGGTATTGTAACGTGTAGCAAGACGGGAAGCCAATCGTGCCAGGTGCTGCCTAGCTTCTGTACCCCAACACCCATAGCTCTCCACAGCTAGTGGGACACACTTACACCCAAGCTCAGAGCATTTCACATCATTGGCATTATGCTTCCGTTGTTCAGCTGCCAAGGCTGCTGACCCTGCCATCACACTCGCTTCAGTAAAGGTACTTGGGTTAAGCGGTGATGTGACGGTAATGTCAAAGGCAGCTGGCTTGCCTAACATCCAGTCAGGGACCAGAACATCAGCAGGTCGTGTACGACATTGGTCTAGCTCAAGACCACTCCCTACTTCAACACAGGCACCAATGCAGGCTTGCCTGCAAGACTCCAGAAACACATCTCGAAGCTTGTTGTGGTGGGAGACTATGTCACCCCTGTTAGTGCATGATGACCTAAGGGGTCCAGATGGTGTGAGGGACAGAATGGGCAGTTGGCACCTTGGGAGGAATCAATGCCTAACCACCGCTTTATACCAGCTTGAAACTCTGATGGGTCAAGGTGGAGATTGAGTCCAGGAGCTGGAACCACCTACTACTTCTACTATTATTATAGAAGAATTGATTGCAGATCTTGAAGCGCAGTTCAAAGTATTAGTATAATAATAATAATAATAATAATAATAATAATAATAACAATTGCGCGTGCGGTTAAAGCGGTGCTGTACTTCAAGTCTATTCTATAGCTACTTGCTACCCTCGCTCCTTGGACCAAGAACTTGTCTCTACGACGGGTACGTGTAGGCTGGCCACCTCACGCTACTTGCCATCTTTGGCCGAAGCCACAATGTACGTGCTGGGTGCGCTTTTATTGGAAGACGTCCTTCCGGATGTCTGGACTTTTCGATCTGGTGACGGGGCTGAGGGGTTGACTTCTGGAGTGGCCACGAAAAGAGAGGAATCCCCTCTGCGGATTAGGGCCACGCAAGAGGAACAGGACCCCAAGGCTGTCTCGGAAGACCACGTGGATCTTTTTACACAAAACCACAGACGTCGGACGGGACTTGACCAGGCGCATTGTCCAGGCATCTGATGGTGCTGTGGGAGGGTGAAGGACACCTTCCTTTTGAGTGCATTGTGTAACGTATAACTGGAATCAGTGGAATTTTGTGTGTGAATAATAATAATAATAATAATAATAATAATAATAATTATTATATGGGAAAGTTTACGAGAAAAGGGACCTAGCGTGTATTATAAAAAAGTATAACAAAAATGCATTACGTTTGATTTGCTATAACTTCCGAACAGTTAACGCTATCAACTTCCTATTTTCAACACTTCCTACTGCACCATTTCTGTATGGCAAAATACATTTTGGAGTCTTGCACTTGCTCTGTGTCAGTATTGCAACGTTCGATACCCCACTGGGTTCAAACCCGCCATAACTTTCGGTAGGAGTAATCAATTCGCTTCAAATTCGGCTTGTAGGTAGAGAGGTCCTATACCTATCGATTTGTTATGTTCGTTAATTTTTATGTCATCCGTTACGGAGATACAGTTGAACAAACTACGTGCACGTTTTCCCGCTTGATTCGCGCCAATGTTATAATCCCCGCCTCCCCATACATTGAGCGGAACGCAATTTGCCCAAATCATTGGCGCGAATCGAGCGCGAAAATGGGCACGTAGTTTGTTCAACTGTATCTCCGTAATGGATAGCATAAAAATCAACGAACAGAACAAATCGATAGGTATAGGACCTCTCTACCTACAAACCGAATTTGAAGCGAATTGATTACTCCTACCGAAAGTTATGGCGGGTTTGAACCCGGTGGGGTATCGAACGTTGCAAAACTGACACGGAGCAAGTGCAAGACTCCAAAATATATTTTACCATAGAGAAATGATGCAGTATGAAGTGTTGAAAATAGGAAGTTGATAGCGTTAACTGTTCGGAAGTTATAGCAAATCAAACATAATGCATTTTTATTATACTTATTTATAATACACGCTAGGTCCCTTTTCTCGTAAACTTTCCCATATAGGAAAATTGCAATTACAAGTACACATATACACCACTTGAAAACATGCAAAAATCAAAGTTAAACTCCACCCTCAGACCTGAAAAAGCCTGAACGTGAAAGTAAAGCTCGAGCATTTGCTCTCACCAGTGTTAGATTGAGACGTTGGTAGATGGTAGTGATGGCCTTGGATTTGCTGCACTGCAACTGGATGGCCAGACGGGATGCTAGCTGAGAAATGGTGGACTGGGCTTCTGCACCCCAGCAACCGTAAGTCTCAACTGCTAAGGGTATAGCAACCCATCCAAGCTCTGCACACTTGCGATCATTCACACCATGCTTCCGAACTTCAGCTGCCATAGCTGCTGACCCTCTTGCAACTCCCGCTTCAGTTAAAGTAGTGAGATTAAGTGGTGAGGTTACAGTTAGGTCAAAAGCTGCTGGTTTGCCTATTATTAGTATTATTATGGTGTTTATGGGTAACAAAAAGCTGCTCAGATATGCACATTACAGAAAACTAAATACTGAGTATATCAAGGCTAACACCTCAGAGCAGAAACGACTTGTCCTGATGGCTAGTTTCTTGGCAACCCTTGAGAGAGCTTCTTGTGCGGCCTCATTTCCCCAGCCACCAAATACCTCCACGACCAATGGGACACATACCCAACCTCTCTCTCTGTACAGGGAATGTCATTTTTGGCATGTTTGTCCTTCTCTCCCAGCTCAGCAGTATAACCTGAGGTCCTGCTCACTCCCAATAAAAAGTTTTTATATTTTTTGGGAGCAGTATGATGAATAATATTCATGATACGGTACCATATACATGTATGGAAAGGTGGCAGTTATTACTGGGTGGGTTTTACAGTTTGTATTGGGGGAGGGGAGAGCAATTCATGAGGTTTCATTAGCCATGATCCCCCAGCCTCCTTACAGGGGGACACAAAGCCATCCACTTTCCAGACTACCTTGGCCATTTTTCCTGTTAGCCTGAGGCACCTGAGCAACTTACCTGTACCTTGTGGTGAATTAGTTATTGAGATTATCAGTAATTTGCAACACTTATAAACTTAATATACACTAGTTACTACATATACATGTGTGCATTGTACCCTACATGTTGTCTGAAATATTGTACCCACTCCAGCCATTGTACCTGTACCTCGCTGCAAAGGGAGGTCATGTTACACTTGTGGAACGTCTCCTTTCCACTACTGTTATAAATGTGAACAAAATGTGTCGGGTAAGTTAACCCATTGAGTAGCTGTATGAATAATACAGGTGCATGCATATACATATGAATAAACATATACATGTACATATAAACAAGGAGCTAAATTTAATCTTACCCAATATGATCTTACAATTCATGATGTTTCATATTAGCACACTTCCATATACATGTACATGTACCTCCACTACTAGAAGTACACAAAGCCATCCTCCTCTTTCCAGACAACCCTGGCCATTTTTCCTGTTCTCTTGCTGCAGCTGAGGCACCTGAGGTCTGACCTATAACTTATCGTTAATTAGCTATTCAGATCAATTCCCAACACAACAAAATTTTTTTAAAATACATACATGTACAAGTACAGTAGTTATGTAATTTTATTTAGCAGTTACATAGCTCGCAAAGAGTCGGATATCCCATTTCCAATATCCTCCAGTACATTTCTGTACATGTAAGTAACTAGGTTCAAAGTGTTCTTTCATTGCTCCAGCCTCTGCATTAACACTTGGGCATGACCAGCTAGCCATGTTTTTAACCAAAGTACTTTCATTACATCATCCCAATTGTTCACCACCTCCACATTCTTGGAACATGTTAGTGGCCAAACCAAACGTCCCTCTACAGTACAGTTTTGGTAATCCTGCTGACTATGCCAAACCAATGTGCATGTAGTTCATTGAAGCACAGCAACATACAAGTACACACACAAAACTTGCTGCTTCATGTAGTTGTACCCGTTGGTCAGTAATGATCTGATGAACATTGCACATACAAGTATATGTTTGACATGCACATGCAGGCCCATAGACTCCAGTCCTCAGTTTTAGAGTTTCATCCTAACCTCACAACAAACGACATTTATCATGAATGGCATTAACCTACAACTTTTCAAGTCACATGCATTGCTAGTGAGAAGTGAAACACGTGCATTTAGGATTCATTACACACTCACCCACGAGTGTTTTAAAATTGAAAAAATTGAACAGCAGCACTTTAGAGCTATTCACCCAATCATAAGGGACAGAGAACCCCCCCCCCCCCCCCTTCCCCAGTTCACAAGCATTGCTGAATTATAATCAGATTACTTACTATAGTGTGGCTATGGCCCTGACATGTGTACATTGTTCCCACCATGTTGTACCCACTTCAGAATGGTGATACTCCACTACATATTGCTGCAAAGGGAGGTCATACTACTTGTGTGGAACGTCTCCTTTCCACTTATGGTATTGACGTGAACATTAAGGATGAGGTGAGTTGTTCCATTGAGTAGTTGTTTGAACCCCTTTGGAACATATACATGTATATGTACATGTATGTGCTAAAAAAGGGATGGGTGCTTGAGTTTTGTATGTAATGCATTTGGTGCAATACAGGCCTAAATAACAATTTACGTCACTACTAAAACTGGTCATAGTGTGAGCCAATGGATCATCTGGAAGAGCTTAAATGAGTAACATCCTTGTAGGGAATTTTCTTTTAGCCCATTTTACTTGAAGCTGGTACTAAAAGCAAATAATACTGAGTGGGGTTTTAAGTTAATTTGTGTACATTCTACATGTATAATAATAATAATCTGTTTGTACTACATGCACATATGCAGGGCCATAGCCTCCTGTTTTATTGAATTTATCATGCATGGCATAATCTCACACCCTATCAAGTCACCACACATTCAGAATGCGAAGCGAGACAGAATACATTTAAAGCTCTTTACACACACACACACACACACACACACACACACACACACACACACACACACACACACACACACACACACACACACACACACACACACACACACATACACATGCAAATGTTTAAAGGTGAAATATAACTTGAACTGCACCATGGAGCTACATGTATACACCCAATCATGAGGCATCACCCCCATCCCCCTTCCCGTAGTAAATCACATGGACCCTCGGGCTGCCAAGTTCTATGGCCCTGACATGTGTGCATTGTACACACAATGTAGTACCACTCCAGAATGGTGATACTCCACTACATATTGCTGCAAGGGTAGGTAAAACTAGTACTACTTGTGTGGAATATCTCCTTTCCACTCCTGGTGTTGATGTGAACACTAAGTGCCGGGTAAATTGACCCATTGAGTAGCTACACATGTCTATGAATAATACAGGTGCATACATACATGTACATGTACATATGAATGAACATATAAATGTACATATAAAGTGCAAACAAGAAATCAGTGCTTGCTCCTTAGAGGGAATTTAATTTTAACCAATATGGTTTTGCAATTCATGACGTTTCCAAACCTCCATATACATGTACCTCCATTAGTAGAGGGACACATAGCCATCCTCTTTCCAGACAACGCCGACCATATTTCCTGTTCTCCTGCTGCAGCTGAGGCACCCGAGGTCTGACCTGTACCTTGTGGTTAATTAGCTATTCAGATCTATTCCCAACACAGCAAAAAAATACATACATGTCACAGCCCTTAGCGGCTGGACTAAAGGGTCCATAATTAGACTATGTCGTAAGAAATCCATTGTGGCTAGATGCACCATTGCCTCATTAAAATGGTGTATCTTGTTCATTTTACCATCAAATACCAGTTGATCGCTCCCATTTAACTGGTGTATCGTCGTAGTAGAGACTATACCATATGCGCACTCTTCATATCGCAATCCTTAATAATGTGCAGCCAATTTATATACAGATATCGTAAGGGAGAGGGGTAACTTTAGGATGAAAACACCAAACACAGACAAATTCTCAAGACAGTTGGTATGCCGCATCGTAAACTACATACAGTTACGTGTGCAGTAACACCATTCAGATGCAGCCATACTTTTTTTTCATCACACAATAAATGGTTTTGCTTTGATATGAATAATGCAACTTCAGTGGATTTGTTCTTTCACATAGCCTAGATGGAATACCACAGAGACCAGCTCCAAAAACATTGCAGAGTCTATGGAAGCCTTTTGGTGCCTACAGGGAAGAAAAGGAGGGCATTCTATCAATGTTCAGAGCTACCATAAGTATACACCCCCTGATGGCACCCACTGGGAGTGCCATTCGGTGCTTGAGGCATGTATGAGCAGTACTTTGACAGTGTAGTTATAAGTGTACACAGAATTATTATAAAAAGAAAACCAGCAGACTGGCATTAGTGTAGTACAGTAAATAGAAGGGAAAGTGTAACAAGATAGAATGGGAGGGAGGGAGAAGGAGAATGAGGGGAGGGGAGGAAAGGGACGAGAGGGGAGAGGTGGGGAGGGAGGGAGGGAGGGAGGAGGGGTGGGAAGGGAGGAGAGAGGAGGAGAGGAGAGGGAGGAAGGAAGGAGGAGAGGGGAGGGGAGGGAGGAGGGAGGGAGGAGAGAGGATGGAGGGAGAAGAGGGGAGGGGAGGGAGGGAGAGGGGATGGAGGAGAGGGAAGGAGGAGAGGGAAGGGAGGAGAGGGGAGGGAGGAGGGAGGGAAGAGAGAGGAGGAGAGGAGAGGGAGGAAGGAAGGAGGAGAGGGGAGGGGAGGGAGGAGGGAGGGAGGAGAGGGGAGGGGAGGGAGGATGGAGGGAGAAGAGGAGAGGGGAGGAAGGAGATGGGAAGGAGGAGAGGGAGTAGAAGAGAAGCTACTACTAATGGCTTCACATTTATACCCATGAAGTTAAAATTGCCCCAAGGTACTTCATTCCATATATGGCTTTTAAGTGACGTCAAGTTCAAACATGTTAACATGTAGTGCAAAGTTTGTAAAGTTGTCGGTTTTCAAGGTTGGTTGCTAAGGCATTACGCTACTTTTTCAATATTTCAATAGGTATGCCTTTTGTCCACAAAATGTATGGCCGAATAGGGCTGTGATGTACAATTACAGTTGTACACTAGTTAAGTAATTTTATTTAGCAATTACATAGCTCGCAAAGAGTGGGATATCCCATTTCTAATATCCTCCAGTACATTTCTGTAAGTACATGTAACTAGGTTCAAAGTGCTCTTTCATTGCTCCAGCCTCTGCATCACCACTTTGGCATGACCAGCTAGTCATGCTTTTAACCAAAGTATTTTCCCAATTGCTCACCACCTCCACATTCTTGGAACATGTTAGTGGCCAAACCAAATGTCCCTCTACAGTACAGTTTTGGTAATCCTGCTGACTATGCCAAACCAATGTACATGTAGTTCATTGAAGCACAGCAACATACAAGTACACACACAAAACTTGCTGCTTCATGTAGTTGTATCCATTGGTCAGTAATGATCTGATGAACATTGCACATATATGTTTGACATGCACATGCAGACCAGTCCACCAGTTTTAGAGTTTCATCCTAACCTTACAACAGACAACATTTATCATGCATGGCGTTAACCCACAACTTTTCAAGTCACAGTGAGAAGTGAGACACATGCATTTAGGATTCATTACACACTCACCCGCAAGTGTTTTAAAATCGCAAACATTAAATATAAATTGAATAGCAGCTCTCTAGAGCTATTCACCCAATCATAAGGGACCCTTCCCCCTTCCCCAGTTCACATGCATAGCTGAATTAAAACCAGACTACTTACATGTACTATAGTGTGGCTATGGCCCTGACATGTGTACATTGTACCCACCATGTTGTACCCACTTCAGAATGGTCAAACTCCACTACACCTTGCTGCAAAGGGAGGTCATACTACTTGTGTGGAACGTCTCCTTTCCACTCGTGGTATTGATGTGAACATTAAGGATGAGGTGAGTTGTTCCATTGAGTAGCTGTTTGAACCCCTTTGGAACATATACATGTATATGTACATGTGTGCTAAAAAAGGATGCGTGCTTGAGTTTTGTATGTAATGCATTTGGTGCAATACAGGCCTAAATAACAATTTACGTCACCACTTAAACTGGTCATAGTGTGAGCCAATGGATCATCTGAAAGAGCTTAAAGTAGTAGAATCCTTGTGGGGAATTTTCTTTTACCCACCATTGACCCATTTTACGTGAAGCTGGTACTAAAAGCAAATAATACTAGGTGGGGTTTTAAGTTCATTTGTGTACATTGTACATGTATCAGCCATGTTGAATGAACTTTTGTACCCACTACAGTATTGATGTGAACATTTAAGAAAAGCCATTGATCTCCTCTGCTACTAATCTGCCGACCCCACTGTAATCTTATAATTTTAATAAACATGAGATAATCTTAGTAATGGCCCTATAAACCCTGTGATGAGTGGTGCTGTCCACACAACATTGTATGCCAAGTCCATGTAGGCATACTGGCCTCTGGTCTATATGCACTGATTATAGGCACTGGTCTAGGGGTCCAGACACTGGTCTAGACATTGGTCTATCCCCCCCCCCCCCCCCCCCCATGCAATGAATATTGGTCTGCCCAGACACTGGGAACATATCTTGTATGATGTAGGGGTAGCCTTATTGGTTCTGAATCCAAATGTTATATGAAAGGAATATCCACACAACAGTTTTGGGTTTGGCTAAATCTAAATCAACCATTTAGGTGACAAGTCAACTAAACACTTTATCGACCTTGTGATTATGTACCCCAGCTGGAAATCCAACATGTTATCTTGTTTATACATGTACTGCATTACATCATCCCAATTCTTGGATCGTACTAGCCTTGTCCCCAGGCCCTGTTTTTTATAAGTTGCGGGGGCGAAAAACAGGACCTGGTATACACTGGCAGGGTCCTAGCGCGCATGCACTAGCCATTACCCATTACGCTTGGTAATCGCATACTGTTGTAATTTTCGTTTGTAAACCTTTCCATACACCATCTCGTTCTCAGCGTAATCTCTTCCTCGTCCCAGACTGTCATATATGTAGAGTGTTGTATATGTAGAGTTTCGTACATCGACTTACTACCTATACCCTTGCTCCTTGGACCAAGTTCTTACCTCTACGATTGGTACGTGTAGGCTGACAACCTCATGCTACTTGCCATCTTTAGCCGAAGCCACAATGCTGACAACCTACTTGTACCCTAGTCTGGGGACCAGACTGATGGCTGTACTATCAGTACTGATAGTACAGCCATCAGTCTGGTCCCCAGACTACTTGTACTCTTGTGGTGCGCACTCGTTTAAAATACCCAGCACTTGGCACAAAGGCCTTGTCCGTCGATACCTCGTCTCGGTCGTCGGGCTCGTCACCAATAGTTTTCCAAATGTAGGGTAGTTCCAATGAGTGCGCACCACGAGAGTACAAATAGATTGTCAGCAGATGTCGAGTAGCGTGAGATGGCCAGCCTACACGTACCAATCGTAGAGGTGGTCCAAGGAGCAGGGGTAGTAAGTCCACGTACGAAACTCTACATATACGACAGTCTGGGACGAGGAAGAGTTTACGCTGAGTACGAGATGGTGTACGGAAAGGTTTACAAACAAAATTTACAAAAGTATGCAATTACCAAGCGTATTGGTAATGGCTAGCGCATGCGCGCTAGGACCCTGCCAGTGTATACCAGGCCCTGTTTTTCGCCCCCGCAAGTTATAAAAAACAGGGCCTGGGGACGAGGCTAGGATCATACAAGTGGCTGAACCAAATGTCCCACCTTCCAGCTCCTCACTATGGTTTGGGTAATCCTGCTTACTACATGTACATTCCAAACAAATGTAGTTCATTGAAGCACTGTTAATGTTTCATGTACATGTGTAGGCCCTCCTTCGAATTCAGTCAGTAATAGTAATAATCTGTTTGTACTACATGCACGTGCATGGCATTATCCTGCACCCTATCAAGTCACCACACATTCAGAATGCGAAGCGAGACACAAGTCAATGCATTTAAAACTCTTTACACACACACACACACACACACACACACACACACACACACACACACACACACACACACACACACACACACACACATGCAAATGTTTAAAAGTCACACACATGAAAAATAACCATGGAGCTATACACCCAATCATAATCGGATCACCCCCATCCTTCTTCCCCTAGTAAATCACATGGAGCCCCCCCCCCCCCCCCCCCCAAAGTGCTATGGCCCTAACATGTGTGCATTGTACCCACTCCAGAATGGTGATACTCCACTACATATTGCTGCTAGGGCAGGTAATACTACTTGTGTGGAATATCTCCTTTCCACTCCTGGTATTGATGTGAACATTAAGAATCAGGTGAGTTGGTCTACATTTATGTATGCCCATTTTACCTAGCATGTTTGGTACCATATGCTCTCCAGGAATATAATACTCCATTACACTATGCAGCAAGGGAAGGTCATACTACTTGTGTGGAACATCTCCTTTCCACTCCTGGTTATGATGTGGATACTTCATTTTTTTCACTTTTGTACTGTCTAAAATAGTATTTCAATCGAACTATGCACAAAAATACATAAACATGTCTTCAAATTAACTAGTATTGTATTGTTAACATTCTCTTACCGTCATTTATTATGGTATTAGCACTCAGTGTAACATATTGGGGTCTCCCAACAGAGGGCCCTGGCCAACAGAGGGTCCTGGCCAACAGAGGGCCCTGGCCAACAGAGGGCCCTGGCCAACAGAGGGCCCTGGCCAACAGAGGGCCCTGGCCAACAGAGGGCCCTGGCCAACAGAGGGCCATGGCCAAAAGAGGGCCATGGCCAACAGAGGGCCCTGGCCAACAGAGGGCCCTGGCCAACAGAGGATCCTGGCTCCTCCAATACTCATTGCATGACATCAGCTGCAAAAACTGAGTCCAGTGGTTTCACCTGAACTAATCCCATCAGCTATTACCTTTTATAAATTCAACCGTATCTACCATATAAGCTGCTGAGTTATTTCAATGATTTACAGAACCACTCTGACATTAAAATTCCTTTGATAAGGATATAGGTATTTATTACTTATTTTTTATTTCAGTTAAACTGTAGATGTGGTATGCAGTGGATGCAGACAACATGGTATACATGTATAATCATAATTATAATATGAGGTCATTATCATGGCCTTTCAAAAGGAACACCACTATGGTGCTGTAAACAAATAGAAGGGTTGGAAAACTTGTCTTTGCACAAAGGGTCTGGGGCCATGACTAGGAGTGAATATAAATCAGCTTCTTCAGGTAGGCACATGATGTGACATCTGTTTATATATGTATGCACGATTGATATACATGTACAGAAACCGTGGACTGGGAATCACCTGCATAGTGTTAATTACAGTAATATTACTTGAAGACCAATCCAGACCAGCAGACATAATTCTGTGCCAATTAGTAGTCCCTTTTATGCCCAGCTGCATTCGATATGAAGGTCATCAACCCGACAACTTTTCCAAGAAAGTGGTTCAAACCATGCATGGGTCATGCAGCTGAGATGCATATACATGGATGGAGGTAAGGGGACATGGATGGAGGTTAGGGACATGGATGGAGGTAAGGGGACATGGGTGGAGCTAAGGGGACATGGATGGAGTTAAAGGGACACGGATGGAGGTACATACATGTATTAATTAATGTGGCTACTGGATACTAATTATAAAGGCTCAATATATGTTTCTTCCATAACTAGAATTTAACTGATGAACTACATGTATGTATTAGAACTGAGAAATTCTATGAACAGGAGAGAAATAAACTTGGTGCAAGATGTGAACTTTCTGTTTGTATCTGCCATTGCACTCAGCTACATGCATGCTGCCTACACAGCTCTCCCACACACTGGTGCCCCTCTCGTCTGGGGGCACCATCTCTCATCATTAGCAACTGTGCGCACGGTCTGCACCTCCCCACTCCTATTTTATTATAAATGCTGGATCTCGTATAAATGTGATGTATGGATATGTAATTATTTTACTTTAATGAACATAACTCTAACCATGTACAATATTTTAATGCCAGTAACCTGCATTCTTATTTATCACCTACTCAGATTTTGAAATAGATGTCATAGCAAGAAAACATACAAATGTAAAACGTATATTGTCTTTCGCACATCACTTTGCCATGCGCGGGCATACTACCTGCACTAACAACATGAAAGCAACACCGCATAAGGTTGACATGGATGTAGTCTGTGATCAAAATGATACATCCTCTTCACAGAGAAATATGTGGCTTATATTAATTTGGGGATGCATTCACAAAATGTGGAATATTATATTCTAGACAAAAATGGGGAATATTATATTCTAGACAAAAATGGGGAATATTATATTCTAGATTGTGGTTTTCAGGTATTATTAAATTAAAAGATGTATAAATCACTGCACTGATATGTAACAATCTAATATGTTTAATTTCAGTAACCATTAATCATGCATGTAGATTGACCGCGTTCGCTGTTAAACGGTGTGTTAAACCAGTTTAACGGTTGCATGCGAACACGTTTTGTGTTTTCCGTTGTAACTAATCATCCATAAGTGTTGCACTCTTTCTGAAGGTATATTTGGTATCAGAGTACACTTATTCAATTACATACATATTTACATTATTGTTACTTAAATTGAGCTTTGGCATTGCAATGATACTGTTGCTTGAATATGCCATCAGCCAGTTTGCTCTTCCAGCCTGCACCATATCGTGCTTTTGCACCTCTCTCACCAATAACAGTCTTTAGTTGAAGAGGCGCAAACTTTGACTCCGACGGCGAGCCCTTTTGCCATGCTAATAGGCAAAAGAAGTCGGTGGAGTGGATTCAGGGTTGCCGAAAGTCAGGCCGGGGTCCGACCTGTGACCGGCCGGCCTGACAGCCCCGGCCTGTCAGGTCGGCCTGCCAGGTCGGTATTACTAATATATTCATAGCTGATTGATCTTAATTTATATTTGATCGCTTAGATTGTACGAATGGCTTTGAATGTTGTTCAGACACATTTGTGCTGCTCACGAATCCACTTCAGGTACATGTACCCCTATATCTTCGGATACATAATCCAGATGAATTCGTAACTACCGTATAGAGTACCGAGAGATATCCCCAACCCCCAAAATGCCCCGTGTTTACACGAGCGCATCGACGTAACTTGAGCATGAACGCAGCTGCGTGCCATTCTTTAAAATCCTGCTGGAGTGCCAGTTCTTTCCTAAAATGTTAAACACGAACCATTTTTTTCTGTGGGGGTGGAGCCGAGCGGGAGGGAGGTGCTCTACAGCAATCGTCAGGTTAGAATTCCCACAAAGTAGAAAACAAAACACTAACTCTACTTCTGTTCAGTTGTTTGGTCGCATTTCAAGGTGTATACAGAGTCTATGTCTCTCATAAAAGAACTCCCAAAGCTAGCTGAAAAGGTTCCACTTGAAAAGTATTTTACAGTGAAAGTTCTTCCATTATGCATCACTCATAATCAGGATCTTTTTAAAAAGTCATGTATTGATGACAAATCCTTGCAAGAGCTGCACTTGCAACCTTATAAGTACATTTTTGGTTACTACAATGTATAAGTTTCTCATTCCCGTGCACAATTAATCATGACCATGCTAAAGAACTCCATTATTCGCATGACTTCTCTAATGCATCATGTACATGCATGTTAATCACTTGGAACAGGAATCTATAACCCACATCGATGAAGCACATCATGCTAAAAGGGTTGCGAATTGCTGGCCAGTACATCCCCCCCCCCCTTCCCCCACACTCACCCCCTTCACCTCCATATAAATGATTGGTATAGTTGCAACAATATGCACCAGGATATATGTAATGTGGAACACTTGACACAGAAATACGCTTGGGCCTTCATCTCAGGCATGCAGTTCACATTTATGTATGTATAGGTAATAGAATATTTGAACTTCCAATACTGCCAATACCACACAAAGTGTCAATAATTTAAATAGCTTCCTTCCTAACTGAGACAGAGCACCGTGAAATCAGTCAAAGCTGTCAAGCACACATATAGAGTTAACATAGGTCGAGCATCTATATGTGATCTCTGATAACACCATATAATAGCTGGCGCATGCATTGATGTGCCAATCTACTCCCCCTTGTAGGCGGATCCCGGCCTGTAAGGTCAGGGTCCGACCTGCCAGGCCAAGCGGACTGTCCGGCCTGGCAGGCCGACCTGTCAGGCCGGACTGGCCTTCGGCAACCCTGAGTGGATTTGCTTGTAACTTCTTATTTAATAGTTTCTGTCATTGTTATTGCTGTTTTTAACCAAAAATAGTATGCACGATATATATGGGACAGTGTCCAGCAAAATCGGGCTTGTGGGTTTATAATTTTATCACTATAAAAATTGCACATTGTACTAAGCAACACATCTACGCGACGGTAATACCTTTTCTTTTCAAATTTCGTACACTTGTTCCCACACCAGTTCTCTGTGTGAAAATCGATTTTTGTGATCTACACCTTTTCCGTGCCGTGGATACAACAATCGTTAACCCCGCGGGTTAGAAATCAACATTTCTCCACGTACGAGTGTTGAAAACGCGTAAAATTCGGAGTGTGCATAGAGGAGTCCTGTAGCTATTGATTTGTTTTGTTCACTAGTTTCTGAATCATCCGTTACGGAGATACAGTTGAGCAAACTACAGGCACATTTTCCCGCTTGATCGCGCCAATGCTATAATCACCGCCTTCCCATTCACTGAGCGGGACGTGATTTGCGAAAATCATTGGCGCGCATCAAGCGGGAAAACGTGCCCGTAGTTTATTCAACTGTATCTCCGTAACGGATGATATAGAAATAAACGAACAGAACAAACCAATACAGGATTACTCTATGTGCAAACCAAATTTGACGCATTTTCAACACTCATATGTCGAGAAATAAGGATTTCTAACCCGCGGGGTTAACGATTGTTGTATCCACGGCACGGAAAAGTTGTAGATCATACAAATCGATTTTCACACAGAGAAATGGTGTGGGAACAAGTGTACGAAATTTTAAAGGAAAAGGTAGTACCGTCGCGAAGATGTGTTGCTTAGTACAACGTGCAATTTTTATAGTGATAAAATTATAACCCCACAAGCCCGATTGTGCTGGACACTGTGCCATATACATGTACAGTCTGGGATTCACCTGCATAGTGTTAATTACAGTAATATTACAGTACTAGTGTACTTGAAAACCAATTCAGACCAGCGGACATTAATTCTGGTGCTAAAGTGGTCCCTTTATTAATGCCTAGATACTAAGGTCATCGACCCGACAACTTTTACAAGAAAGTGGTTCATACCATGTATGGGTCTTGCGGCTGAGATGCATATACATGGATGGAGGTAAGGGGACATGGATGGAGGTAAGGGGACATGGATGGAGTTAAGGGGACATGGACATGGATGGAGGTAAGGGGACATGATGGAAGGAGGCACGTATACATGTAGGAAGATGTAACATGATGCCGTTCTAGGAAGAGCAGGTACATGTAGCATATAGTAGCAGTGGTTTTAACAATGTTAATTGGCTTTCGTGGGTATACATGTATACACAAAATCACTTGTAGAATCATCGTATGATTGAAGAATACTCCCACGCACTGACACAGGTGTGTTCAATCGGAAAAAACGCGTCAAATCAATAAATAGATGATTAATCATCTATAAATTGATTTGACGCGTTTTTTCCCAGCTGTGTTAGTTAACGTTATTTACCATACGTAGCTAGAATGCGCCAATAATAGTAGTACTAACTTGTACTTGATCGCCTAATTATGTTCAATCCCAAACGAGGTGGAAACTAAGCAGACCCTTTTCCATTGTGGGTCACAAATGTGGGCGTATAAACAAAATCAACGTTGCGTCAGCGTCACGTGCGCGTCCTACGGTTGTGCAACCCTTTGCATGAAAGATCGGAAGTACGATAATCGTCACGTCCGGAGTAAAAACCACATCGGTTGCCTAGAAACATTGTGTCACGTTAGCGGACCTTTGCGTAATAAAATGGCAACGCTCGTAGTCATTCCTTCCCGCTCGGACACGGCCGATCCAGGCCCGTAGGCTGGGGGGGGGGTCGGTGGGTTCGGTCGACCCCCCCCCCCCCCGCTCGTCAGAACTAGTTCCGCTTGCCATCAAAATAATTTATTCATAACTTCTATACATGTATAGCTATAGCCCGCGAGAACGAGATAACAATACATGCAGGCTTAGCAACCGCGGGACATCCATTCTAAAATGGGGCGCCCACGTCCCGCCCACAACAAACAGCAGCGGCGGAACAGGGGGAGGGTCCGTGAATTAAATTACGGGTTCCGTGCAACTATGGGTAAAAGTTCCGCATACGATCAAGAATTGCGGAACTTTTACCCATGCATACTGTTAGTTGGGCGTAGCCCGACCTTCGCGTATTGGCGGATACGCGAATTAAGGTCGGGCTACGCGCCTACGCCCAACTAGCATATACTGTTACATGTAGTCATTTGAGTTGCATACGACAAATCGCCCGGAATTCTGTATGCCAGCCTTTATAGACTCGCAACTCGCAAGCCAGACCTATATGTACTTCATTATTGAACGGGAACACAAACTGGGCTATATCCATGTTTCTATGCAATTATGCTATGTTTTGTGGATGAAAAATTGCAAAAGTTGCAAAGCAGCTGGGGCTCCGCCCCAGACCCCGATGGGGGAGCTTACAGCGCTCCCCCATACCCCCTAGCTGGGCGAGAGGGGGCTACGCCCCCTCCTGCTCCCACCCCCGCTCTTAATCAGTTCCACCTTATTGCTTTCCCGAACCCCCCCCCGTCTCCCGACCAGCCTACGGGCCTGCGATCCAGTTCCTGGTCAAACTATGCTGCCAACAGTAAGTTTGACCGAGTCTGACATACCCAGAGCCTTTTTAAAGCCATCCATTTTAAAAAGCTCCGGGTATGTCAGACTCTGTCAAGCTTACTGTCGGCAGCATATAGTTTGACCAGGAACTGGATCGGCCGAATGATCACTGTCCGAGCGGGAAGGAATGACTACGAGCGTTGCCATTTTATTACGCAAAGGTCCGCGAACGTGACACAATGTCTCTTGGCAACCGCTGTGGTTTCTACTCCAGACGTGACTTTTATCGTACTTCCGATCTTTCATGCAAAGGGTCCATTGATAGTGAGCACATGGAAGAAGCTATTTCAGATAATAATAATCGCCGAATTGTAAATCTGGCCATTTTGTAACACAATGCCGTATGGGTCGGGAAAAACATCTTCATCCACTTGCAGCAGTGGCGGCGGAAGGGGGGTGGGGTGGGGGGGGGGGGGGGGGGGGGCTGGGGGGCTTTAGCCCCTCCAATCGCGACGAAGGGGGGGCTGAGCCCCCCCAATCACAAAAAGGACAACTTAGATCCTGACAAGTGCAGAAATAGTTTTAGCCCGTTAGTAGCGTTATAAAATGCCTCGCTTAGATCATGTAGTACGTATACAGCGGGAGATTTATTCATTGCGGATTGCTAATCAGTTGTCTGCTACATGTGTATGAATGATACTATAGAAGGGCGGGGGGCTTTAGATATACAGTAATGTGCTGCGCGATGGCCAACGTCGTGCAACAGTGGTGGCGCATGATCACAAGACTTATCGCATGTGATGTGCATCTAAACGAATTGGAGGCATGAAGAGAAGGCAGATAGGTTTGAGCGAAGCGTGGATAAGGCAAAAGAAGCAGGATTGTGGTGAACCAGCTGATGATGCTGGGGCAAGTAGCACGAGTTTGAGAGAGCTAATACTATCGTAGAATGATTCTGCTCCATCTGATACATATGTATGAATTTCATTGTCTGTATTTTAAACAGCGCCCCCGCAATATTTTTGCCCTTCCGCCGCCGCTGTGCTGCTTCTGAAAATATCATCTTTGCGCCAAAAAAATCCAAACGATTAACGTACGATACCAAAGCAGGGTTTTGGGCACGCACGTGATGTTATATGTTTAATTTATAGACGTTTATACGATGACGTTTTCTGTTTATACGATGACGTTTATTTATTTCCATGATGGCATGACAGTTCAGTAATCCCAAGAAGATGTGCGCTACGAAGAAGTTAGAAATCGGTATGTATGATATGAGGTTAACGGACAAGTGTAGTTGGGCGTAGCCCGACCATCGCGTTTTGGCGGTATATGTACTCGACGTTAGTGAATATTATCTAGATCGGCATACACATAAAGAACAGAAGCTTCGAGATGCGGCACAGAGAGGTAATATTCGCAAGGTGGCTAGATTGATCAAAAGTGGAGTATCTGTAAATTCATCTAGCCAGGTGAGGGCTACGTACATAGTGATTATAGAGTATTCTGCTGTTAGAAGACTGTTTGGTGCACGTGTGAGGGTGTGGCCACATCAAACTATGATCGTAATTATAATTTATAGTTATAACTGTGTCCTTTGATCAAGTACCGATTGACCTTTGTGGGACATCACTCTCTTAACATGGACTCAAGGTGTAATAAACATATGTGACATGTACAGCATGTACCAACCATGTTGGCTGAACTATTGTACCCATTTC
This sequence comes from Spongilla lacustris, assembly GCA_949361645.1. Taxonomy (NCBI): domain Eukaryota; kingdom Metazoa; phylum Porifera; class Demospongiae; order Spongillida; family Spongillidae; genus Spongilla; species Spongilla lacustris. The sequence goes on from OX442422.1 coordinate 7,380,997, forward strand.
AGTACATAGACCTCCGCTTGTAATGTGCTGACCCAAGTGATTAATAATAAAATTATGATGTGATAATCTTAGTAATGGCCCTATCACCCTTGTGGCTGGTGTGCCACCCCCATGTTCCAGTGTCTGGGCACTGGTCTGGGCACTAGTCTGGGCATTAGTCTCTAGGCGGTATAGGCACTGGTATAGGGTCCAGGAACGCTGGTGTGGGCACTTAACTAGGTGCTGGTCTGGGCACTGGTCAATACACTGGCAAAAATAATGTTGTAAGAGAGTTTGCTGGTCCATCAAATCCCACACGTGTACATGTACTACATGTACATGCATTTGCTGGCATGTGGTCATCTTAAATTAATCACTGCAACGTCAGTCATTTACAGGTCACTGGAGATTTCCACTAGGCCCAGCTTTGAACAGGAGCACAAGGGAATTAAGATGATTGTGCATTTGAATTTGCCACATGCATTAAATGAACTCTTGAATGTCCATGCAAATGAGGGGCATGATTTTATTCTAGGAATTTGACCTTTATCTCCTTCAAAACAATTTAGGAAAAACTATTATGAACATGTTCATGTACATGTATGCAAGGTCTTTGCTGAAATACCATGCCATTTTGTAAAATTGTGATGCAGTTACTGCAGCTATATACTGTACGTTTGATGTATTAGAATACGAACTGTATACATTTGTACATCTAACGAGCTGTGAACATTTGGTGAACAAGTGTCTATATGGCAATTCCTAACCTGACCTGTAAAGGCACTGCTTGTCTCCTTGTTCAACAGCCAATAGCTGAAACATATTCAGGGAAGTATTTGTTGCACTTTCAGTTTCCAGTCCTCATTAGCTCAGCAGACTTTAGTTCCATTGTACCAATCATGATGTTCAGACTGCACTACATGTATTGTACCCACTCCAGTATGGTGATTCTCCATTACACCTTGCTGCAAAGGAAGGTAATACTGCTTGTGTGGAACGGCTCCTTTCCACTCCTGGTATTGATGTGAACATTAAGGATAAGGTAAGTTGGCTGATTTTTGAGTAGCTGTGTGAATAATACATGCAGATACATGTCCCTTGGGAACATGTACATGTACATGTATATGCTAATAAGGGCATGTGCATACCCTTAGGAACAATGGGAAGGATTTATACCTGTGAACAAGTGTTGATTTGTGAGCCATATCAACACAAATTTTGATGTCTTTGCTGAAATGTATGCAAGCTTAAATAATACACATATATTGTAACAACAAATACCAAAGGAAGTATATGTACATTACCTCGGCTTGTGAGGTCTTAAATGGGACTTAATGAGTAAGAAGAGGTTATTTTAACATCTTCAGCACTTTAGCATATACATTATATGTTTACACTTACACAAAGCACTGCACACAGTACTCCAATTTGAGTATATATGCAGCAAGCTTTGAAGTACTGGGATGAGGGGGTAATGATATCCATCAATGTGAGGTGAAGACTTAAATTAAATGGGCACAACTTTATGATGTACTGTCAACATTTGCATAGGTTTCTATTATATTTGTTTACATGTACAAGTACAACCATATTGACTGAAGTATCGTTGTACCCACTGCAGTTGTATGCCTATACTCCATTACACCTTGCTGCAAAGGCAGGTCATACTACTTGTGTGGAACATCTCCTTTCTGCTCCTGGTATTGATGTGAACATCCAAGCCTGGGTGAGTTAAAATGTTAAAATATGTGCACATACAAGCATGTATGTTAGATATAAGCATTTAGGAACTGTTGGAGTTTGTTTTGTAAGAAAATATCAGCATGAAATGTAAAGTCTTTGCTGAAATACATGTACCATGCCATGTTGTAATTGTACTCCAGTAACACATAACTATAAGTGTGAAGTCTACTACATGTACATGTAGATTTGCATTTCCTGTGTAAATATATACATGTAGTTTCTAAACAATAGTAATGCAATCTTACCCAAGTACATTAATAACACATGTGATTGTGCCCCACCATATTCACTGCAATTCCAGGAAGGTCGTACCCCATTACAGCTTGTATGGAATGTCTCCTTTCTACTCCTGGTATTGATGTGAACATTAAAGATAAGGTGAGTTATTCCATTTAATTTTGCTGTGTGAATAATACAAGACCATACATGTATACCTTTGGAACATATGGCGTGTACATGTACATTAAGGTACATGTGTATATGCTTTACGAACTGTTAGAGTTTCGTTTTGTGAGAGAATCTCAGTGCAAAATGTAATGGCTTTGCTGAAATACCATGCCATTTTGTAAATTGTAACACGGCAGTGAACGTTTGCTGTATTCAGTCTATATGAACCTGACTTGTAAAGGTAGCACCTCTCCTTGTTAAACAACTAATAACTTAAAACAGTCTCAGGGAAGTATGTAGCTTTTTGCACTTTCAGTTTCTAGTCCTCATTATCTCAGCAGAAGTCTTTATTTCCATTGTACCAATCATGATGTTGACTGCAATACACATTATTGTACCCACTCCAGGGTGGTGATACTCCATTACACCTTGCTTCTCCTGGTATTGATGTGAACATTAAGAATAAGGTAGTTCCTGCTTTTTAAACAACCAATATAGCCAGGGAAGTATGTAGCTAATTATTGCACTTTCAGTTTCTAGTCCTCATTAGCTCAGCAGAAGTCTTCATTTCCATTGTACCAATCATGATGTTGACTGCATTACATGTATTGTAGGAAGGTGATACTTCATTACACCTTACTTCAAGTGGAGGTCATACTATGTGTGTAGAACGTCTCCTTTCCACTCCTGGTATTGATGTGAACATTAAGAATAAGGTAGTTCCTCACAGCTGGTTTTTAAACAACCAATATAGCCGGGGAAGTACATTGTATGTAGCTTATTACACTTTCAGTTTCTAGTCCTCATTAGCTCAGCAGAAGTCTTATTATTTCCATTGTACATGTACCAATCATGATGTTGACTGCACTACATGTATTGTACCCACTCCAGTATGGTCATACTCCATTACACCTTGCGTCAAGTGGAGGTCATACTGCTTATGTGGAATGTCTCCTTTCCATTCCTGGTATTGATGTGAACATTAAGAATAAGGTAGTTCCTGGTTTTTAAACAACCAATACAGCCAGGGAAGTATGTAGCTTGTTGCACTTTCAGTTTCTAGTCCTTATTAGCTCAGCAGACTTTATTTCAATTGTACCAATCATGATGTTGACTGCACTACATGTACATTGTATTGTTAACTCTCCAGGATCGTGACACTCCATTACACCTTGCTGCGAAGGGAGGTCATACATGTACTACTTGTGTAGAACATCTCCTTTCCACTCCTGGTATTGATGTGAACATTAAGAATAAGGTAGTTCCTCACAGCTGGTTTTTAAACAATCAATATAGCCGGGGATGTATGTAGCTTGTTGCACTTTCAGTTTCTAGTCCTCATTAGCTCAGCAGACTTTATTTCAATTGTACCAATCATGATGTTAACTGCACTACATGTACATTGTATTGTACCCACTCCAGGGTGGTGACACTCCATTACACCTTGCTTCAATGGGAGGTCATACTACTTGTGTGGAACATCTCCTTTCCACTCCTGGTATTGATGTGAACATTAACAATAAGGTACAGCTGGTTTTTAAACAATCATTATAGCCGGGGAAGTATGTAGCTTGTTGCACTTTCAGTTTCTAGTCCTCATTAGCTCAGCAGAAGTCTTTATTTCCATTGTACATATACCAATCATGATGTTAACTGCACTACATGTATTGTACCCTCCAGTATGGTCATACTCCATTACACTATGCTGCGGAGGAAGGTCATGGTACTTGTGTAGAACGTCTCCTTTCCACTCCTGGTATTGATGTGACCATCAAGGATATGGTAAGTTGGTAGCTGTATGAATAATACAGATGCATTGTCCGTATGGTAATAAGGGGATGGTTGCTTTGTATGTAATGACTTTGCTATAATATATGCCTAAATAAAGGAAGTAATAATAATCAATTTTAAATAACTAAATTAAGCAGCTGTTCTTTCACTTCCAGCTACCATCACATGGCATCTAGTTGTATTACTAACAAACACAGATAAGCTATCCATGAAGGAAATTTTCTTTTACCCATTCACTCATACACACTCTGCCTCACGCTTACACTTGTGGGATTGATATACATGTATAAATAACAACACATACCGATCTACATGTATTATAACCAACAGTAATGACCAAGCAACATGTATCAGTGTAGCAACCAATCCTTGCCACAAACCCAGATGCCAGGGTACAGGGGTCATGTGTGTAGCTTTAGCATACATACATACATGTACATGTACATGTACCATCCTGGGCAAGTGATATCAATTTTAAGTTTGTTTTATGAAGCTGACCACCTTTTGGCCAAATTCACCTTAATTAACACCACATACATGTATTACAAAGTGGGTCAATTGGTGCAGTTTTTTAATGCCTTCGACAACATTTACATGTAGCAGAAGGAAAAAGACATTTGGGAAGAGCAAACAGCTTGAGCCAATTGCCACTATTCAATTCTCCTGTAATACTGCCTGCAAGTAAAAAGCCAAAGCACAGGCAAAGGCAGGATGGGAACACATCTGGCCTAAATAGCAAAATTGCCCTGGCATTCTGCCTCATGAGGATGAGGCTCTATTTATTGACGGCTGGGTCTGCAGCTTATGCAGCAGAACAAAGAAAACACATTGCAAATGACATCAAGTGCAATGCGCTACAGGTCTGTGTCCCCCTGGCTGTATAACTTTGTGGGTGTTGGGGATCGGAAGCCAGGCAAACTCTAACTCAACTTGGATCACGTTTAGCTTAATTGTCAGTTGCGTTGTTCCAAATCACCCTACTGTATGGAAATCTGAGCATAACTCTGATACTGGCAGATGCTAGAGCTCTGCTAGCAAGGTGTGCATGCAGTCTGTAAGGATGGTCCAGGTGATGATTTCTATGTTTTCACATTTGTGTACAAATGTATACCCCAGTATGATTCTGCTAAATGTATTATTATTTTTATTACTATTATTAAAATTATTGATTTTTGTACAAACGCAACAATAACTACACACAAGTCACAAAACAACATACAAACTCAAATATATTCCTGACGAGGGCAGGAAAGTCTGCACAAAATAGCCCTCACATTTGCCCTAACCAAATGGAGATTGAGCCGGCCATACAGCTCGGACAATACCACGGATTTGGGCCTGGATGAAGAGGTGGCTAGGCGAGAGGCCAACATGGAAAATGCCTCCAAAGCCTCCTTCCCCCATGCTCCGTATAATTCCACCACCAGAGGGATACAGATCCACCCTAGATCGCTACACTTAGCATCATTAGCCTCATGCTTTCGGAGCTCAGTGGCATGTGCAGCTGCTCCAGCAGTTACTCCCGCTTCAGAAAGAATTTTGGAGTTTAGCGGTGACGTAACTGATAAGTCACAGGCTGCAGTTTTGCCCAGAACCCAGTTGGAGATGAGAACATCCGCAGGACGAGAATGGCTGTGATCAGAAGTGAGGTTGCAACCAGCTTCCACTTGAACACTAAAATGGGCTCGCCTACATGTTTCAGCCATTATATCCCTCAACTTGTTGTGGCGAAATACCACATCCCCACCATGCTTACATGTAGTGGCATGATGTCCAAGGGAATCCAACAGCTTATCTGGGCAGAGGGCACAAGGAGAACCCTCAGCTGTATCAAGCGCCAATTACTAAACAACAAACACAACGTAACTAATAATGAATTATTATGTAACACACTATCTAACAGGTGTCTTGAAAAGACATTGGACAGGACAACAAGTTGAGTCTCCTGTACAAATTGGAGGTAGCCTAGGACTTTGAGGTATTGTAGCGTGTAGCAAGACGGGAAGCCAATTGTGCCAGGTGCTGCCTTAGCTTCTGTACCCCAACACCCATAGCTCTCCACAGCTAGTGGGACACACTTACACCCAAGCTCAGAGCATTTCACATCATTGGCATTATGCTTCCGCTGTTCAGCTGCCAAGGCTGCTGACCCTGCCATCACACTTGCTTCAGTAAAGGTACTTGGGATAAGCGGTGATGTGACGGTAATGTCAAAGGCAGCTGGCTTGCCTAACATCCAGTCAGGGACCAGAACATCAGCATGTCGTGTATGACCTTGGTCTAGCCCAAGACCACTCCCTACTTCAACACGGGCACCAATGCAGGCTTGCCTGCAAGACTCCAGAAACACATCTCGAAGCCTGTTGTGGCAGGAGACTATGTCACCCCTGTTGATGCATGATGTGTGAGGGACAGAATGGATAGTAGGCACCTTGGGAGGAATCAATGCCTAACCACCACTTTATACCAGCTTGAAACTCTTACTAGTAAAGGTGGAGTATTATTATTATTGTTGTGTTTATGGGTAACAAAAAGCTACTCTGAGCTACACTAAACTAATATAGCATTCTGGCACATCAGGGTAATGCCAAGGTGGCAGGCTAACTCAGGGCAGAAACAACTTGTCCTGATGACTAGTTTCTTGGCAACTGTTAAATGGAGCATGCTTTGGCCGCTTGACCTGGCTTGCTTTAAGGTGTTAATTATACATGTGTTGGGCATGCATGTTCTAGAACTTTCTATTGGCTATTTTTAAAAGCATTTCACTGTGTGTGTGATTCAGGAATAGATGTCAGTGTGCATTCTCTTTGTGCTCTACTGTAGTTTGACATAGGCTGTATTACTTTGTATTGCTGTCTGTAATTATATTCGTTGGAGATCCTGAATATTTTCTAACGAGAAACATTACAGCAACCCTTGAGAAAGCTTCTTGTGCCTCATTTCCCCAGCCACCAAATATCTCCACGACCAATGGGACACATACCCAACCTCTCTCTGTACAGGGAATGTCTTTTTGGCATGTTTGTCCTTCTCTCCCAGCTCAGCATTATAGCCTGAGGTCCTGCTCACTCCCAATAAAAAGTTTATGGGAGCAGTATGATGAATTGATCATGAGGTGGCAGTAATTACTGGGTGGGTTTTACAGTTTGTAAATGGGGAGGGGAGAGCAAGCCATGACTCCCCAGCCTCCTTACAGGGTGACACAAAGCCATCTTCTTACCAGACTACCTTGGCATTTTTCCTGTTAGCCTGAGGCACCTCAGCAACTTGCCTGTTCCTTGTGGTTAATTAGTTGAGATTATCGGTAATTTGAAACACTTATAAAACTTAATATACACTAGTTACTACATACATGTATACATGTGTGCATTGTACCCTACATGTTGTCTGAAATATTGTACCCACTCCAGCCATTGTACCTGTACCTTGCTGCAAAGGGAGGTAACGTTACATGTGTGGAACGTCTCCTTTCCTTTACTCCTATTATACATATAAATGTGAACAAAAAGTATCGGGTAAGTTGATCCATTGAGTACATGTAGCTGTATGAATAATACAGGTGCATACATATACATATGAATAAACATTATACATATAGGAGCTCATTAGTGGGAATTTATTTTTACCCAATATGGTCTTTCAATTCATGACTTTTCATATTAGCCAACTTCCATATACATTGTACCTCCACTACTAGAAGTATACAAAGCCTCATTCCAGACAACCCTGGCCATTTTTTCCTGTTCTCTTGCTGCAGCTGAGGCACCTGAGGTCTGACCTGTACCTTGTGGTTAATTAGCTATTCAGATCAATTCCCAACACAACAAAATACATACATGTTACAAGTACATGTACAGAAGTTACATGTTGTACATGTATGTAATTTTAGCTCGCAAAGAGTGGGCTATCCCATTTCCAATATCCTCCAGTACATTTCTGTCTGCTAGCTAGGTTCAAAGTGCTCTTTCATTGCTCCAGCCTCTGCATCACCACTTGGGCATGACCAGCTAGCCATGCTTTTAACCAAAGTACTTTCATTACATCATCCCAATTGTTCACCACCTCCACATTCTTGGAACATGTTAGTGGCCAAACCAAATGTCCCTCTACAGTACAGTTTTGGTAATCCTGCTGACTATGACAACAGATGTGAAAAGTGAGACACATGCATTTAGGATTCATTGCACACTCACCCACAAGTTTTTTAAAAATCGCTAACATGGTTGAATAGCACAGTAGAGCTACATGTATTTGCCCAATCATAAGGGACCCTCCTCCCCACATACAGAGAAATGCCCTTCCCCCCACCCCTCCCTCAGTTTACATGCTGCTGAATTATAACCAGACCACTTAATAATAGTTTGACTATTGCCCTGACATATGTGTACATTGTACCCACCATGTTGTACCCACCTCAGAATGGTGATACTCCACTACATATTGCTGCAAAGGGAGGGCATACTACTTGTGTGGAACATCTCCTTTCCACTCCTGGTGTTGATGTGAACATCAAGGATATGGTGAGTTCTTCCAATGAGTAGCTGTTTGAACCCCTTTGGAACATATATATGTATATGTATATGTACATGCATGTGCTAAAAAAGGGGATGTACATTTCTATAACTAACTAGGTTCAAAGTGCTCTTTCATTGCTCCAGCCTCTGCATCACCACTTGGGCATGACCAGCTAGCCATGCTTTTAACCAAAGTACTTTCATTACATCATCCCAATTGTTCACCACCTCCTCATTCTTGGAACATGTTAGTGGCCAAACCAAATGTCCCTCTACAGTACAGTTTTGGTAATCCTGCTGACTATGCCAAACCAATGTACATGTAGTTCATTGAAGCACAGCAGCATACAAGTACACACACAAAACTTCGAAACACAAAATGGCAAACACTTTTAGTCCTTATAAGCTACGTACATTGTATCGCTTGACAATAACCGAATGGTTTCCCGGGTTCAGAATCTGGCTCGGCCAAATCATTTAGAGGTTGGTGCTTAAGCTACATCCCAATAATCATCCTGATCCGCTATCCCTGAGTGAAGATAAATAGAAAAACTCAGTTGACAAGACTGGGGTCACTGAAAACAAAAAACGAAAACGAAAACGAAAAAAACGAAAGTGACAGTCACATGATGCATCATATTTTTGTGTACTTGATGACAATTGTATAGCCCATGTATCTGTGCAGTTAGATTTTCAATATCACATGTGGTTATTGTTTTAAATTCAAGTAAACATAAAATTAATGTCAATTTTTTTCGTTCAACTATCACGATCTCCACTGTAGAGCTATTTGCCCAATCATAAGGGACCCCCTTCCCCAGTTCACATGCATTGCTGAAATATAACCAGACTACTGTACTTACTGTAGTGTGGCTATGGCCCTGACATGTGCACATTGTTCCCACCATGTTATACCCACTCCAGAAAGGCGATTCTCCATTACATATTGCTGCAAAGGGAGGTCATACTACTTGTGTGGAATATCTTCTTTCCACTCCTGGTATTGATGTAAACATTAAGGATGAGGTGAGTTGTTCCATTGAGTAGCTGTTTGAACCCCTTTGGAACATATACATGTATATGTACATGTGTGTGCTAGAAAAGGGATGGGTGCTTGATTTTTGTATGTATTTGCATTTGGTGCAATACAGGCCTAAATAACAATTTACGTCACCACTAAAAACTGGTCATAGTGTGAGCCAATGGATCATCTGGAAGAGCTTAAATGAGTAGAATCATTGTAGGGAATTTTCTTTTTCCCAACATTGACCCATTTTACGTGAAGCTGGTACTAAATCCAAATATATGTAATACTGGGTGGGGTTTTAAGTTAATTTGTATCGATGTGAACATTTAAGAAAAGCCATTGACCTCCTCTGCTAGTAATCTGCTGACCCAACTGTAATCTTATAATTTTAATAATTATGTGATGATCTTAATAATGGCCCTATAAACCCTGTGATGAGTGGTGCTGTCCACACAACATTGTATGCCAATTGTAAGTCCATATAGGCACACTGGCCTCTGGTTTATGCACTGATTGATATAGGCACTGGTCTAGGGTCTAGACACTGACCAGTTTGGGTTTGTCTGCCCCCCCCCCCCCCCCCCATGCAATGAATATTCGTCTGCCCAAACACAGAGAACATATCTTGTATGATTTAGGGGTTGCCTTATTAGTTCTGCATCCAAATGTTATATGAAAGGAATCCATGCTGCTACATGTACATGTATGTCCCTATACTATACATGTATCTTGTGCAATTATGGATTTGGCTAAATTCAAACTTTTTAAAGGATATCCTTGACGTGAAAGCTGTTTTATGAGGGCACGTGGGCTATATACATGTACTGTATTTTAATGAATGGTTATAAAGATATAAATTTATACATATACATGTAGCATCATGCAAGGTTTTATGATGTACATGTAGCTGAATACATGCATGCATGTTACACTTTTTGCTAATTGCGCAGCACATTAAGGTCAATAACATATTAAAGCACGCACACATTTTGGATTCCCAGCTTGGATTATGTTCCATGATCCCAAGGTGATAAATGACTAAATCAACCATTTAGGTGACAAGTCAACAATAACCTTATCGACCTTGGGATTATGTACATGTACCCCAGCTGAAAATCCAAAACGTTTTCGTATGTATACATGTACTGCATTACATCATCCGAATTGTTCACTTCAGAATGGTAATACTCCACTACACATTGCTTTAAGGGAAGGTCATACTACATGTGTGGAACATCTCATTTCCACTCCTGGTATTGATGTGAACATTACGAATAATGTGAGTAGGTCTACATGTACGTGTATATACATGTATGTCCATGTTACCTAGCATGTTTGGTACCATACAAATGTATGCTCTCCAGTCAGATAGTACTCCATTACATATTGCTGCATGGAAAGGTCACACTACTTGTATGGAACATCTCCTTTCCACTCCTGGTATTGATGTGGATACTTTATTCAAGATATTCTTTTACTGACTAAAATTATATTTCAAATCAACTATGCACTAAAATACATAGTCATGTCTTCAAATTAACTAGTATTGTACATGTATTGTTAACATTCTCTTACTGTCATTTATTATGGTATTGGCACTCAGTGTAACATATTGGGGTCTCCCAACAGAGGGTCCTTGCCAACAGAGGGCCCTGGCCAACAGAGGGCCCTGGCCAACAGAGGGCCCTGGCCAACAGAGGGCCCTGGCCAACAGAGGGCCCTGGCCAACAGAGGGCCCTGGCCAACAGAGGGCCCTGGCCAAAAGAGGGCCCTGGCCAACAGAGGGCCCTGGCCAACAGAGGGCCCTGGCCAACAGAGGGCCCTGGCCAACAGAGGGTCCTTGCCAACAGAGGGCCCTGGCCAACAGAGGGCCCTGGCCAACAGAGGGCCCTGGCCAACAGAGGGCCCTGGCCAACAGAGAGCCCTGGCCAACAGAGAGCCCTGGCCAACAGAGGGCCCTGGCCAACAGAGGGCCCTGGCCAACAGAGGGCCCTGGCCAACAGAGGGCCCTGGCCAACAGAGGGCCCTGGCCAACAGAGGGTCCTTGCCAACAGAGGGCCCTGGCCAACAGAGGGCCCTGGCCAACAGAGGGCCCTGGCCAACAGAGGGCCCTGGCCAACAGAGGGCCCTGGCCAACAGAGGGCCCTGGCCAACAGAGGGTCCTGGCCAACAGAGGGCCCTGGCCAACAAAGGACCCTGGGTCCTCCAATACACACTGAGCCTGCAGGTCCCCTCTTTTAAACTATCCTCCCCCCCCCCCCCCCCCCCCCCCCCATATTTTCTCCTCTTGTTTAAAACATGCCTACACATTGCATGACATCAGATGCAAAAACTGAGTCCCGTGGTTTCACCTGAACTAAGGCCACCTTTTATAAATTCAACCAGCCGTACATGTATCTACCATGTAGACTGGGTTCTTAGGTACTCAGCAAATCTGCTGAGTTATTTCAATGATTTACAGAACCACTCAGACATTACAATTCCTTTGATAAGGATATAGGTGTTAATAACTTATTTAATTCATTTGTTCCTTTAGTTAAACTGTATGTATTGTACATGTGGTATACATGCATATGCAGTGGATGCAGACAGCATGGTATAATTATATGAGGTCTAACAAACTTTTAATGATAATACATGCACTAAATTATATAAAATGCGATAATACAGGATAACAATATCATAATAAAATAAGTAACTACCTAATCTAAACAGTGTACATGTCCGAGCCGGGCAAAGCATCTAGACAGCATTATGAGGTCATTATCAGTCATGGCCTTTCAAAAGTAACACCACTATGGTACTTTAAACCAAAAACAAATAGAAGGCTTGGAGAGCTTGTCTTTGCCCAAAGGATCTGGGGTCATGACTGGGAGTGACAACAAATCAGTATGTACATCTGTTATAGCAGGCCCTATTTCTGTCATTGTTAATGTTGTTATCAACCAAAAATACAAATTCCACACACACAGCTTCTTCAGGTAGAGGTGCCTGACAGTTTATACATGTATGCACTATTGATATACATGTACAGTAGCCCGTGGAGACTGGGAATCACCTGCATAGTGTTAATTACAGTAATTTTACTTGAAGACCAGCAGACATAATTCTGTGCCAATTAGTGGTCCCTTTTATGCCCAGCTGCATTTGATATGAAGGTCATCGACCTGACTATTCTTATAAGAAAGTCATGCGGCTGAGATGCATATACATGGATGACACGGATGGAGGTAAGGGGACATGGATGGAGGTAAGGGGACATGGATGGAGGTAAGGGGACATGGATGGAGGTAAAGGGACATGGATGGAGGTAAGGGGACATGGATGGAGGTAAGGGGACATGGATGGAGGTAAGGGGACATGGATGGAGGTAAGGGGACATGGATGGAGGTAAGGGGACATGGATGGAGGTAAGGGGACGTGGATGGAGGTAAGGGGACATGGATGGAGGTAAGGGGACATGGATGGAGGTAAGGGGACATGGATGGAGGTAAGGGGACATGGATGGAGTTAAGGGGGATGGAGGTAAGGGGAATGGATGGAGGTAAAGGGACATGGATGGAGGTAAGGGGACATGGATGGAGGTAAGGGGACATGGATGGAGGTAAGGGGACATGGATGGAGGTAAGGGGACATGGATGGAGGTAAGGGGACATGGATGGAGGTAAGGGGACGTGGATGGAGGTAAGGGGACATGGATGGAGGTAAGGGGACATGGATGGAGGTAAGGGGACATGGATGGAGGTAAGGGAACATGGATGGAGGTAATTAAAGGGACATGGATGGAGGTAAGGGGACATGGGACAGTTAAAGCGATACAAATGGAGGTATATATGTATTAATTACTGTTTATTTTGTGGCCAATGCATACTAAAGGCTGGCTCAATAAAAGCTATAAGTTTCTTCCATAACTAGAGTCTAACTGATTAACTTCTTAGAGCAGGAGAGAAAGATGGCTACTATGTAGTCTTTTATCATACAGCTATATGTCAAAGTTGGTGCAGGAGGTGAACGTTCTATATGTATCTGCCTTTGCACTCAGCTACATGCTGCCTACACAGCTCTCCCACACACTGATGCCCCTCTCGTCTGGGGGCACCATCTCTTATTATTAGCAACTGCACCTCCCACTCCCATTTATTATAAATCGATATCATTACTTTGCCATGCGCGAGCATACTACCTGCACAAACAACATGAAAGCAACACCGTATAAGGTTGACATACATGTACTCTGTGATCAAAATGATACATCCTCTTCACAGAGCAATATTTGGCTTAATTGCTTTGGGATGCACTCACAATACATGATGAAATTGTCAATGCATCATAGTATTTTAATAAAGAATTTAACAACACACAGTGGAAATGCCAGTCTTGAGCAAAGAACAGACCTGTTCATTTATTCTGATGCACATGCACGTTCGGAAATTACATACATGTGGAATAGTATATTCTAGATTGTGGTTTTCAGGCATTATAAATTAGAAGATGTATAAAACACTGCACAAGTAACAATCTAATATGTTTAATTTCAGTAACCATTAAGGAATCAAATATACTTCTCAATTTGTCAATAATACTGCCAAAAATAAATCCACCAATCTACATTGTGTAAATCAGGATAACGTATAGTATAGTTTGGGGGAGTTGCGCACCACGTGGATATTTTATTGTGTCAGTTAAATAACAGGACGGGCGTTTGATCAAAGTAAAATTGCAGATTGATTAAAATGGAGGATATTCGAAATGCTCGTCAGTATTGGTGTGGAAGCTTTGAAGGACAAACAAAAGGAGGCGACTT
>OX442422.1:7395441-7509512 GCA_949361645.1 Spongilla lacustris
CTGACTAATTAGCAGTAGCAATGCACAAACTATACCTACAGCATAAATATGACCATAAAAGTGATGTCTGTGGTTGAACACCTTCAGACAATGGCTTACCAATTGCAAACCATAAAAGTGCAGAGTCGGTAGGTGAACACCTTTTGACATAAGAAGGACTGGGGACGAGGAAAGCATACCTAGAAGTACATCTGGTTACATTGGTCAGAGTTGACTTTTCCAAGGGTTGTGCCCATGCAACCAGATTGCAGGCAGGTGCTTTTTCATGTGTCAATTTATAGATTATAACTTTATTTACAAATGGAGCATACTAATACTAACTACCAAAGCGTACATGTACATGTACAAATTAATCATTACGTACAATGTAATTGTTGCTAAATTTAGGTGTGTACACGTTTTACCCGTACATTCCATTATCTCACAAAAGGCTTGAAGATGTACAAGTACACTGTAACTACGAACATACATTGTCTATGGTACTTAAAAAATTTATAACATTAATTTATAACATACCGGTATATACATGTATATCCAAAGGGCAATTTTCATGAAAACTGTCTCATATTATATTATGTTGGTTTCAAAGTACAAATTTGTTATACAAACACGTATAAGTATTCTAACAGAAGTGATACTGGAATGGTAGCATCATTTTAAAAGCACTTGTGGAGTGCACGCATGCATGCAATAAGGTATACTACCAGCACTCACCACGCAAGCTTAAAGGTACCTATGCACTCCTGCTAATTCACACATACTGCGCCTGCTCATATGGGTAAGAAATCTTGCTCCTGCTCCTTGTTTTAGCTACTTATGCAATTTTTAAATGATTCCATGCTGTCATACATGTATATATCTGTATATCCACTTAATTATTGTACCCACTCCAGGGTGGTCATATTCAATTACACCTTGCTGCATAGGGAGGTCATACTACATGTACTTGTGTGGAACGATTCCTTTCTGCTTCACGTATTGATGTGTGAATAATACATGCAGATGCATGTCCCTTGGGAACATATACATGTACATGTACATGTATATGCCCTTAGGAACAATGGGAAGGATTTATACCTGTGAACAAGTGTTGATTTGTGAGCCATATCAACACAAATTATGATCTTTGCTGAAATGTATGCAAGCTTAAATAATACACACATATTGTAACAACAAATACCAAAAGAAGTATATGTACACATATGGAGAAATCAACGGACACGAAATTTGCGGTTTGTAAATTTTTGGATTTCATTCCGCGGTACGTTCCATAGAGAATGTATGTCGTTTTTACTAACTTGATTATTATTTACTTAACTAACGGACCTGCAACTTTTGCCACCCTCTAATACTACTCTAAATGATGTTTAAATGTAGGCAATTTCAAATTTTATACCTTGTATCGTCCAAAATTCTGGGACCATTTCTGAAAATATGATATTCCATAGACTTGTACAGAAAATGGAAAAAAATCATGCTAATTAAGATATTCCATTAGTTATAACTAATGAACAGAGGGGGGTTAGAACTTTTGCCACCCTCTGAAACAATTCTACAACTATCCAAATAATATAATATATGAAAAAAAGTGGATGTTGTCGTGAAGAATTTGGGGACCATTTTTAAAAATAGTAAATCAGTTTTGGTGCAATAAGGCGCCATTTTTAAATGGCGTTTCTATGTGTTGCCATAGATATTTAGTAAAATCAAGGATATTCCATAGTTAATAAAATGAGACTAGGACATGCCAGCATTTTGCAAAGCTGGAGTCGAGCAGAGGGCGTGGTGGGCCAGGTGCCGCCCCGTGCCGGGGGTAACTACTAGTACATGCCATGGAATACTAAAAGCTTCGAGTCTGTGTTTTCTGCAAGACAGATCGATGTATTGAAATGATGTTAGGCTGCTTACCTCGACCGGCTGCTCAGACAAGAGATGTAGGCATACACGTAGCTGTAGCTGGATCTGAGCTATCCGAGTGCATCCTGAGGTCTACAGTGGCGACGAGGGTGCATGGGATAGCTAAGAAGGATGGCAGGGGAGTGTGACGCGTCAACGGAAGACTGGTTGAGTTAATACGTCGAGCGACTAAAACATTTCTTCCTGGCAAATAAAGTGGAAGCCGAACAGAAAAAGGACGCTTTCCTCGCCTGTATTACATTTGGCCTGCTCCGAGCGCTCGTAGCACCCCAGATTGAGAAATTGAAAGACCGAACGTACGAGCAACTGGTACGTCGCAGTCTTAACGACACACGTAGCGCCTAAACCTCTAGTCATCGCAGAACGTACGGTTCCACAAACGGGACAAAAGGAGGGAGAAAGTGTGATATGTGGTATGCAGCAAGTTTGCAGAACTGTGCGTTTGGTGCGACGTTATCAGAGACGCTGAGAGACAGGGTGTTCTTTGGTATGAGGGACGAGGGGGTACAGAAGAGACTCCTCACAAAGGCAGACCTCACTTTTGCCAAGGTGCTGGAGACAGCGGAAATAGCGGAAAGGGAGACTAAAGACGCGCAGAACAGTTGCAGAGTGTCACAAAACAGGAAGTACATCAAGTGGCAGCACCACCAAGAAGGGGGAGACCGTCGGGCCTAGGGGCTTGCAACAGGTGTGGAGGAGCGCATGATACTCAACAGTGCAGGTTCAGAAACAAAGTTTGCAGGAAATGGGGGCAAATTGAGAGGGCGTGTTGTGCAAAGAAAAGGGCAGAAGGAACAGGTGTTGGAAAGGGTGTACCCACTAGAGACCACTCTGTGAAGGAACTAAAGGGGGACGATGAAAGCAAAGAAGAATGGGACAGACTGAAATGGGGATCACTACATGGCCTAGCAAAAGACAAGAGAAATGGAATGAAACAGAGGACAATGGGTAAACCTATATGTATGTGGAGTTCATCATGAATGAACAACTGCTATGTATCAATACAATTGGTTGTACCCCAAATTGTACAGGCCTGTACAATTTTATAGGCCTGTACCACTGTACAGGCCACTACCCCTCCCTGTACACGCCATTCAGGCCTGCACCCCTGTACAAGCCTGTACCCTTGTACAGTCCTGTACACCCCCCCCCCCCCCCACAGTACAGGCCTGTACCCCTGTCCAGGCCACTACCCCTCCCTGTACACGCCATTACCCTTGTACAGGCCTGCACCCCTGTACAAGCCTATACCCTTGTACAGTCTTGTACCCCCAACCCCCCCCCCCCCCCCACCCATCCCAGTACAGGCCTGTACCCCTGTCCAGTCTTGTACCCCTCCCTGCATGTACACGCCTTTACCCCTGTACAAGCCTGTACTCCTGTACACCCCCCCCCCCCGCCCCCTGTCCAGGCTTGTATCCCTGTACCCCTCCTTGAACATGCCTGTATCCCTGAGTAGGCCTGTACCCCTCCGTGAACAGTGGTACAGGCCTATACCTCTCCCTGTACCCTTTCACAGGATTGTACTGCTGTACATGTATAGTTCATGTCTCTACTCACAGCATGGCTTTATAACCTCTTCTGTAGTTTTGGGTGGCCATCCCTCCTGAATAGGCTGAAACACCCTTGCTAACACCAGGTCCCTTAATTGTTGTTCTTCCTAATTCTGCCACCTCGACCAGGAGGGTTTGTAGTTGGGAATGTCCCTCCTTCCTCCTCGTCCATTTGTGCCATCTGCATGTTGGCCACCACTGGGAGACATAAAAGTGCATCAGCATTTGTGTGCTGAGTGGTACTCTTGTACCTGATATCAAGACAGGGCTAGCCTACCGCATATACCAATGCAACCGTGCTGCTGTCACTGCTGGTAATCCCTTTTCAGGGTTGAGAATGGATGGTGGTCTGTCACCAGTGTGAAATGGGGAGGAACTGTGATGTCCGGAAACATTCAGTGATTAGAGATATATACATGTAGGATCATGTGTGTGCATGTGATTACGTGTATGATTCAGTATAATTATAATGAATGAATGGTTGTTGATGTTGTGAGCTATCCGAGTGCATCCTGAGGTATCGAGTGTCTGAGAAACAAACCAGCCTAGGACGCCATTGCATGTGGTTGAATCTTTTGAAACATGATCACATGTACATGTACAACAGTGCTTTGTTGTGACACCTGCAGTTAAATTAACACAACAGTAACGCTACATTACATCCATAGTGACATCCATGCACATGCACTGTTCCTTCTGATTGTTCCTGCAGCTAGTGAGCGTTGTATGTGAAAAATCAATTTAAGCTGACACTTGAACTCCCTGAAATAAAAATGCAGTGATTACTAGAATACACCTGAACACACATATTGCATACTGTAGAAGAGAACAGGTTAATTAACTTACGTCCTTTTCTTCAACCCAATATAAGTGTCTTCTTAAAACCACTTTACAACACTGGAAAGCATGGTATTATTCAGTTTTTTTTTAATTTTTTTTAAACAAACCCAGCTAGCTTACCTTTTTCCTTTCATACACAATCCTATCAGCCGGATAGTACTTCATTTGACATGCGCTATAAGATGAGAGCCGGGGCCAGCGGGGTGAATGGGGATAAGGGGAGGAAAGGAGAGAGGAGGAGCGAGAGTGATGGGAGGGAGGGGGAGGTAGGAAAATTGACGGGATGAGGAGGGAGGGAGATGGAAGGGGAGGTAAGGAAATTGAAGGGAGGAGGAAAATAGAAAGTATTATTTGTTTTTCTTTGTACAGGTTGTGGTGGCAGTTTGTATATGCCAAAACATTGAGTGTCTGACTGGCTAAATACAATTGAGGGATTCATGAAAGTTTGTGTTATGATGTTCTACTTCCATTGCTGTAGTATTATTGTAGGAAGTCTTCCCTTCATATGTACAGTTAAATGGCATGTTTGTGAACCCTGGATTAATTGACAGAACAGCAAGTGACATGCCACGTGTACACCAGGGGGTAGGTGCGGTAAATCCCTGGTGTTATAGGAAGTACATGCATGTAATGGTGTGCATCTTGTACACGTAACATCTGTAGCAAATGCATGACTGGAAACCGTAAGTGATACTGGCAGATGTTGCCAATTCCTGCCTCCTCCTCCCCCACGTTCAGCTGATGTGTGTGTGTGTGTGTGTGTGTGTGTGTGTGTGTGTGTGTGTGTGTGTGCATGTGTGTGTGTGTGTGTGTGTGTGTGTGTGCACATGTATGTGTGTGTGTGCACATGTATGTGTGTGTGTACATAAACACCTGCTGATCCTATCTTATTTGGATGTTTGTACAAAGTAACAAAGGCCCAATGTCATGAATTTTGTTGTGTGGCCAGACTGCTGATAAAAGGTCTAGGTCTGTACATACAGTGAATAATCTCATGCACAATGCCATGCAAATACAACCCCTAGGCCTGGTTTTGCTGGTTGTCCTAGGGAATAGCTATGTCCTGGAAGTTCATAGTATGTTAACAGATGTGCAGCACTACTACTTGTGTCCATACATGTACATGTATGTACATTTTTGGTGAGCCCCAGGGTTATTCTATTGCCTGTCTACTTGTTGCCAGCTAGGCTTGGAGTACTACAGTTGAGAGCCTTACTGTTGATAGTAATGAGAGCAAGGTACTACATGTAATGCCGTGCATACTAAAAATGAAAACCTTTAGGGAAGGCCAACAATATAGGGAGAAGGCCAACTATATAGGGAGAAGGCCAACTATATAGGGAGAAGGCCAACAGAATAGGGAGAAGGCCAACTGACCAACAGTATAGTATATAACATGTACATGTACATGTAAGTTGTCAAGGGAGGTGTGTCCATACATGTATGTACGAAGTGGGCCCATAAGGTTATTCTATTTGTGATAACTAATGCAAACACTAAATGGGCATGGGCCAACCTACATGTATGAAGCTTTAGCATAGCCCCAGAACCATTATCCTTTGTTAGGCCAGTAGCTTAGGGCTGGCTTGTGGTTTCCTTGTCCACACAATGGATGTGGTTGCTTTGCAAAACTTAGGTGCCTTTTAAAGCACAGCCTCAGATGCAAATGTAGTTATATTAAATTTACCAGAACTTTTGTGTAGGTAGTCAGGGTTAGGGTTTATACCTGTATCTGGTAGCCACCAGATGAGACCATTTTTGAAATTAGTCCTGGGTACATATACTAGGTACAGGATTATGTAACAGTAGATGGTGTCTATAAAGATAGACAATAGTACATGTAACAAAGAGTACATGTACATGTACAAGTTAATGTACCTCTCCCAGACCCTTAAACAGAAGTACTTTAACATGCATGTTCAAAGACTTCTGATGGAGCCGTCACCCAAGTGATGCATTGTATGTGTACAAAGGACACCTCCCCACTTCTGGGGGATTTGGAGAGGTGATCCAATGACACCACCAACACCCCTCCAGGGGAGTGAGGAAGTGTTCTCAACACCAATACATGCAAACAAAAATTAGCATGTCCAAAAATACCATGCGTACTCTAGTGCATGTAACCACCATCACAATAGCCCCCAAACAGCCATTCACACACCTGTTATCTGTCGTCACTGTGTTCAAAGGACTGGGGAAGTAGCCAGACCAGTAAATACTTTGGTTTGTAGTACTGCAGTTAGTAGGTCTTCATTGATCCTCGGCTCCTCCAGTAGTATGGTAGCTCTCTCCTGGTAGATTGTTGTGTCTTGTTGTGGTTGTACAGCAATCTGTGTGAGTGTGTGTGTGTGTGTACATGTACATGCATGTGTGTGTTTGTGTCCAAATTATTATTATTTATATCTGATGTATATGGATGTACATGTAAGTACCACTGTGTACATGTAAGTACCACTGTGTACATGTAAGTACCACTGTGTACATGTAAGTACCACTGTGTACAGGTATATGTGTGGACATCATTGGTGTGTGTGCCCATGTTTGAAGCACACAATACACAGCTCTACATCAGCGTGTGTAGTGTGCACATGATGGAGACACTTGTGAATATGTGCATCGCCACCAGTAGAGCTACTACATTGAGTGTCCACACTGTAACTGAGCATGCGTGACTTGCTGGAAGTGTCCATGCACGTGTGTGGTGTGTGTGTCCCACTGGTCAGCTATACACATGGTAAACAAAGGGACAGAGATGCTACACAAATGGACAATGCTCAGTGGTTCATATAGGGAGAAAGCCAATAGTATAAGGAGAAGGCCAACTGTATAGGAAATAGTATAGGGATAAGGCCGACAGTACACATGTACTGTAGGTAGAAAGTCAACAGTATATGGAGAAAGCCAACAGCATAGGGAGACGGCCAACTGTATAGGGATAAGGTCAACCATATAGGGAGAAGGGTCAACAGTATAGGGAGAAGGCCAACTGTATAGGGAGAAGGCCAACAGTATAGAGAGAAGGCCAACAGTATAGGGAGAAGGCCAACAGTATAGGGAGAAGGCCAACAGTATAGGGAGAAGGCCAACAGTATAGGGAGAAGGCCAACAGTATAGGGAGAAGGCCAACAGTATAGGGAGAAGGCCAACAGTATAAGCGCAGCTTATTATAAAGAGAAGGCCACCAGCATAGGAAGAAGGCCAACAGTATAGGGAGAAGGCTAACAGTATAGGGAGAAGGCCAATGTATAGGGAGAAGGCTAACAGTATAGGGAGAAGGCCAATGTATAGGGAGAAGGCCAATGTATAGGGAGAAGGGCCAACAGTATAGGGAGAAGGCCAACTGTATATAGGGAGAAGGCCAACTGTATAGGGAGCAGGCCAACAGTATAGGGAGAAGGCCAATGTATAGGGAGAAGGCTAACAGTATAGGGAGAAGGCCAGCAGTATAGGGAGAAGGCCAACAGTATAGCGAGAAGGCCACCAGTCTAACACTACAGGAAGAAGACCAACAGTATAAGGAGACGGGCAATTAACGGTCCGGGAGAAGGCCAACAGTACAGGGAGAATTCCATACAGTACTAGTATAGGGAGAAGGCCATATCTCCTCCCCCTTCACTGCATCGAATATATGCCTGTTCTGCACATACTAAATTCACACAGTATACTCACCAAAACACCTGAATCTCAGAAGTTGAAATCATGCAGGGCAATCCGTTTATTGCTGCCTCCACATCTCCAAAGCTACGATTGTGTATTATCGTTAATAATTCATCTGCAAATAACTAGTTGCAACGTACGCAATAACTGGAACTTAATCCCAGATGACGCAAGGTATTACGTTATGACATATTGTTTATGAATAAATTATGCGCGGTAGAAATTAATTTTTTGTCTTGATTTTACTACACGAATGGTTCATGTCATAATTATATAAAACACAGATTCACAATCAGACCGATTTATACTAAATTATAAATGTGTTTAAAATTCAATTTAAAAATAAAAGCATGATGACCGCCTATGTATGGGCCATTTCTCCATATGATTACCTCGGCTTGTGAGGTCTTAGATGGGACTTAATGGGCAAGAAGAGGTTATTTTAACATCTTCAGCACTTTAGCATAAACATATCATGTTTACACTGCACACAGTAATGCAATATGAGTATATGCAACAAGATTTGAAGTACTGGGATGATGAGGTAATGATATCCATTAATGTGAGGTGAAGACTTAAATAAAATGGGCACAACTTTATGATATATACATGTATTTACATGTACAAGTACAACCGTATTGACTGAAGTATTGTACCCACTGCAGTTGTATGCCCATTCTCCATTACACCTTGCTGCAAAGGCAGGTCATACTACTTGTGTGGAACATCTCCTATCTGCTCCTGGTATTGATATGAGCATCCAAGCCTGGGTGAGTTGAAATGTTAAATTATGTGCACATACAAGCATGTGTGTTAGATATAAGCATTTAGGAACTGTTAGAGTTTGTTTTGTAAGAGAACATCAGCATGAGATGTTAAGTCTTTGCTGAAATACATGTACCATGCCATGTTGTAATTGTACTCCAGTAACACATAACTACATGTGTATAAGTGTGAAGTCTACTACATGTACATGTAGATTTGCATTTCTGTGTAAATATAAAACAATATTAATGCAATCTTACCTAAGTTCATCAATAACACATGTGATTGTAACACACCATGTTCACTGCAACTCCAGGAAGGTCGTACTCCATTACATCTTGCTGCAAGGGGAGGTCATACAGCTTGTGTGGAAAAATTCCTTAACACTCCTGGTATTGATGTGAACATTAAAGATAAGGTGAGTTGTTCCATTGAATGTTTTAATACAAGACCATGTACCTTAGGAACATATTGCATAAGCATGTACATGTACATGTACATTAGCT
This sequence comes from Spongilla lacustris, assembly GCA_949361645.1. Taxonomy (NCBI): domain Eukaryota; kingdom Metazoa; phylum Porifera; class Demospongiae; order Spongillida; family Spongillidae; genus Spongilla; species Spongilla lacustris. The sequence goes on from OX442422.1 coordinate 7,404,680, forward strand.
TTAGGAACTGTTAGAGTTTCGTTTTGTGAGAGAACCTCAGTGCAAAATGTAATGGCTTTGCTGAAATACCATGCCATTTTTGTAAATTGTAATGCAGCAGAAACACATACATGTAATGAGCTGTGAATGTTTGCTGTATTCAATGAACAAGTGTCTATATGGAAATTCATAACCTGACCTGTAAAGGTAGCTCCTCTCCTTGTTCAATAACCAATAGCTGAAACTCTCCCTCCCCTCCTCTCCCCTCTCCTCCCCTCCTCTCCCCTCTCCTCCCCTCCCCTCCCCTCCTCTCCCCTCTCCTCTCCCCTCTCCTCCCCTCCTAACCCCTCTCATCCCCTCTCCTCCCTTCCTCTCCCCTCTCCTCCCCCTCTCCGCCCTCTCCTCCCCTCTCCCTCCTCCTCTCCCTCCCCCCTCTCCCTCCCCCCTCTCCCTCCCCCCTCTTCCTCCCCCCTCTCCCTCCCCCCTCTCCCTCCCCCCTCTCCCACTCCCCCTCTCTCCCCCTCTCCTCCCATTTCCCTCCCCCTCTCCTTCCCTCTCCTCTCCCTCGCACCTCTCCCCCTCACTCTCCTTCTCCCTCCCATTCTCCCTTGTTTTTACACTTTCCCTTCTATTTACTGTACTACACTCAATGCCAGTCTGTTGGTTCTCCTTAATAATTCTGTTTACACTTATAACTACACTGTCAAAGTACTGCTCATACACGTCACAAGCACCTACAGTGGGTACCATCAGCGGATCTATGCTTATAGTAACTCTGAACATTGATAGAATGCCCTCCTTTTCTTCCCTGTAGCCACCAAAAGGCTTACATAGACTCTGAAATGTTTCTGGAGCTGGTCTTTGTGGTGTTACATAGATCTAGGCTATGTGACCGAACAAAGCAACTGAAGCCGCATAGCAAAGCATAACCGTTTATTGTGTGATGAAAAAAAAAGTATGGCTGCATCTGAATGGTGTTTCTGTACACCTAAAATTGTGTGTAGTTTACTATGCGGCATACCAACCGTCGTGAGAATTTGTCTGTGCTTGGTGTTTTCATCCTAAAGTTACCCCTCTCCCTTTCGATATCCGTATATAAATTGGCTGCGCGTTATTAAGGATTGCGATATGAAGTGTGCGTATATGGTATAGTCTCTACTACGACGATAAACCAGTTAAATGGGAGGGATCAACGGGTATTCGATGGTAAAATGAACAAGATACAGCTCTCTCAAAAAACGCCATTTTAATGAGGCCATGGCGCAATGGGTTTTTTGGGTTTACGGTATTGTCTAATTATGGACCCTTTTGTCCACCCGCAGAGGGCTGTGTGGCCGGCAATACTAGTTGGGCGTAGCACCTGGATTTGTACCCAATGCGGGCGCACCTGGATTTGTACCCATCTGATAGCGAATGTACATATAGCCCACATACGCTATCAGATGGGTACAAATCCAGGTATAGGCTCGACACCCGACCTTCCGCCAATACGCGAAGGACGGGCTACGCCCAACTATGGCTATACCAGTTCATTTACATACGTATATCACGTAATGTAGTACTGTTAACGTTTAACGTTTCAAGGTTTTTTAACGTATGAAAAACCCAGCTAGATATATAGCATGGTTGACAGCTTATACCAGTACTGTTAGCTGATCATGAAAGCTATATCGCCTTCAACACAGACTCAATTCGACCAGGGATTGGAATACCCTTTTATTTTTTGGCTTCAATCTCACCTTATCTATTACTTAGTTGGGCGTAGCCCGACCTTCGGAAGGTCGGGTATCAAGCCTATACCCCATCTGATAGCGTATGTCATTGTGGGCTATTAACACCTGATAAGTCTAACCGTTGATTGAGTGATAATTACGCGTGCATGCTTGGACTATGGTGAGCTGTGGTTACAGAGTGCGTTACGGACGCGGCTAAGGAGTTGGGCTACCCAGAGATGAAACCAGAGCAACTTGAAGTAGCTGCTACTTTCATTGAGGGCAGAGATATTTTTTTCAGTTTTGCCTACTGGCTTTGGCAAGAGTTTATGTTACGCTTGCTTGCCACTAGCGTTTGATAAATTTATGAAACGAGCGAGGCTATTCTTTAGTCATCGTCTTGTGTCAATATTAGAAGATCAGGTAAATCTCTCCATATGCACGCATAATTATCACTCAATCAACGGTCAGACTTATCAGGTGTTAATAGCCCACAGCACTATCAGATGGGTACAAATCCATTGATACCCGACCTTCCGCCAATACGCGAAGGTCGGGCTACGCCCAACTAGACTTGCCTGTCAAATGAACAGGGTTAAAATATGCGCTTTGTGATGTTAGTGTTACTATACAAAAAAAAAACAAAAAAAAAAAACAGATTTTGTAGTGCGAAGCAGTAGATTACTATAATGTCTGTCGTTCACGCAGCTCTGTCTACCTCATATGTTTGTCCAAGTTTTGTTCTTCTGATATGATGTATTACAACAGGACACAATACATGTTGTTATGGATCCCCCGGCTGTGTTCGTTTTTCAAATTATGTGCTCATGATCAGTTTCCACTGCTTGTATTGATATGTTTGCTCTTTGATATAATAATTATATATATATATTATTATTATATATATATAATATTATAATATCTTTCCCTCACTCTCTCTCTCTTTTCAAAAAGCAACAACTGGCATCAGCGATGTTTAGATCATACCCCCTACATAACGAGAGAGAGAGAGAGAGAGAGAGAGAGAGAGAGAGAGAGAGAGAGAGAGAGAGAGAGAGAGAGAGAGAGAGAGAGAGAGAGAGAGAGAGAGAGAGAGAGAGAGAGAGAGAGAGAGAGAGAGAGAGAGAGAGAGAGAGAGAGAGAGAGAGAGAGAGAGAGAGAGAGAGAGAGAGAGAGAGAGAGAGAGAGAGAGAGAGAGAGAGAGAGAGAGAGAGAGAGAGAGAGAGAGAGAGAGAGAGAAGAGAGAGAGAGAGAGAGAGAGAGAGGGAGAGAGGGAGAGAGGGAGAGAGGGAGAGAGGGAGAGAGGGAGAGAGGGAGAGAGGGAGAGAGGGAGAGAGGGAGACCACAACCACGCGGTTTTATGACATCTAACAAACACGAAACTGCTCGTTTTCGACTGCATGTTCGACGATGACAAAGAGCTAAGCGATCCGATTGATAGGAGTCCCGTTAGAAGCGGGTCCCGTTTTTGTAATGACATTCATAATCGGGGTCAAATCCTATATGAGAGTTACTACCGTAACTCTCGATACCGGCAATGTATACATGTTATCCATTTGGTGCATGCAAGTTATCAATGTTTATCCTCACTTTATGTTGTTAACTTAATATCTTTGAGTCCGAGTCCTTCTGGCGTCGGAAGCCACAGCCCTTTCCACGGACATGATGCTCATTTGTCACACGGTTCCTTGCGGTATAATACAGCTGAGAACCCATTAATCCTGCATTGCACTGTATGTGGTAAACGTAAAAGTGAACCACCTTATGTAAAAAAAAGAACTGACCGATCAAAATAGGAGACAGGCCTTAAGCTATGGTAGTGAAAGTTATCATCGCAACGGCCGCGATCGTGCAAGGCGACATCTTTAACTGACTCCTTCTGACTTGCACTCTAGATGGAAATATCCTATATGTATAGGTGAATGCGATGCTTATTATTTCTTTGTTTCGCTAGCTGATCATCTCGTGGTAATTCCTTTCAACGGAAAGCGGCGCGTTTTGCTGAAAACGGAAAAGTTGTATACAATGTGCTTTCATTTAAATTTTTGTTTCACTGCATGACCACATTAAGGGCAATGCTACTTTTTTATATACGTGTATATATGTACACGGGGACGCGCAATGGATTTGCGCAATCCAGAGATTGTCCTCTGCAAACCCTGCATGGATCTGGTACAATCCATGCATGGGCTCGATTGGCCGCGCAATCCTGAATGTACTTGCAAGCCGCTGCATGCATGCCATTTTTAGTACACTGAAAAAATTATTATGAGCGCCTATGGCTAGCTAGCTGTTCAATCGACGCTAATTTTCAATATCATCTGAGATTCTTCCACGCAGATATCTGGAACCCATTAGGTACAAATTACCTATAAACGAGCGTCAGTTGGTTAGAAGAAAATAACTCACCGCTTCTTTCTGCCGCAATGGAGAATCCACTACGATGAAGCTCGTCATATCGTGGTAATTCTGTTCCATCTGTGTAAAGGATGCCCGTTCCAACAAGTTGAAGGCAGCTAATACTTGTGATGCAAGCTTCATTAGTCGTGGACACTGCAATTGGAAGGATGCCACGGGTGAGAAAGGATCGAGGTTTTTGCCGCCATGAATAATTGTCCCAAAGCTGCTGTAGAAGCCGTGCATGGTAACTCTTCAATCACTGGTGACATCGGCGAACTGCTGTCTAGCTAGTGCCCATGAAAAAGGAGAAAGCATCTAACCGAAAGAATATGATGACTGTAGCACGGTGTGTATGGCTAAGCACAGCAGATTTGTGATGACCAATGAATGAAACAAAATATAAAAAACATTCTCTCTGAGAAAGTTGGTGGTATATAGTATTTAATGCAAAGGTGGCGTATAAAAAGGAAGGGAACAAGGAATCAACGATGATACAAAAAATTGAATAGTCCTATCGTGCATGCTACAATTATCATGAATTGATCCCTTTTTTTTTTTACACCACCATTGCATTCAAATCCTATATACCACCAACTTAGAGAGAATATTTTTTATATCTTGTATCACAAGATTCATCGTAGTGGATTCGGGACCTGTCACGTACCAGGCGAAAAGTGTATACCGCAACCAAAATTGTACCGCCCGGTACAATTTTGGTTGCGAAAAGTTGCCAAAAATGTACCTGGTAGTGAGAAAGGACCGTTAGCTACATAGGATGTCGGATTAAGTGTTCTTGCTATAGTTGAATGTGTGCTGTACACAGTTTACTGAAATAAAAACTATATAAATCACTTCAGCCTACAGTTGTATAATGCTACAGTCATCATATTCTTTCGGTTAGATGCTTTCTCCTTTTGCATGGGCACTAGCTAGACAGCAGTTCGCCGATGTCACCAGTGATTGAAAAGTTACCACGGCTTCTACAGCAGCTTTGGGACAATTATTCATGGCGGCAAAAACCTCCTTTCTCACCCGTGGCATCAGTCCTTCCAATTGCAGTGTCCACGTCTAATTAATGAAGCTTGCATCACAATGCCTTCAACTTGTTGGAACGGGCATCCTTTACACAGATGGAACAGAATTACCACGATATTACGAGCTTCATCGTAGTGGATTCTCCATTGCGGCAGAAAGAAGAGGTGAGTTATTTTCTTCTAACCAACTGACGCTCGTTTAGGTAATTTGTACCTAATGGGTTCCAGATATCTGCGTGGAAGAATCTCAGATGATATTGAAAATTAGCGTCGATTGAACAGCTAGCTAGCCATAGGCGCTCATAATAATTTTTTCAGTGTACTAAAAATCATAAATATGCATGCCCGGACTGGTTTTTTAAACCATCATCCAAGAGCATGGCCCTCCATTGTGTCTGTTTATTAATGCAGCAAAATGTAAACTCTTCAGTCCTAGTGATCTCAGCATGTTCCCACCAGAAATGAAGAGATCTATAGTGTACCGCATTTGGAGATCCTAGGAGTTCCTATTGGGGATGCTATTTTTTGTGTGCTAAAGTTGTATCCCAGAAGTGTGCTATGCAGCCTCCAATTTACTCTCCCAACTGGAAGAGGTTGGTTCTGTGGACCCCCAAGTTGCTCTGCTTCTATTACGACAGTGCGGCGAACTTTGTAAGTTTGTGCACCTGACAAGATCTACACCCCCTTCTCTCATTGCCGAACTGAGGACTGGAGTACTTCGATACTGATGTTCGCCACTGCTTTACTCTATCTTCTATAGCTGTAGACACCACAAACAGTGTTCAGTAGGAAACAGGCACAACTCAGTCTTAGCAGAGGTGGTTTAGGGCTTCGTCGGCTTTCAGAACATTCATCTGCCTGTTATATAGCATCTCTAACTGCCTGTTATATAGCATCTCTAAGCAGGGCTGGCATGTGCTCTGAGACCAATCAGCACCTGTTGAATACCATCGATATGTTTAATGAACATGTTTCTAACGAGGATACGGTTACATTAGAAGCTATCAGGGAGACACCATGCCGCCAAAAGGTGCTTTCTTACCAATTGGAAGACAGCCCATTTGCACAGATTTTCATTGCTTGACAGAGCTCGCCTTTTATCAGTTTCATCTCCCCATGCTGCAGCATGGCTTTCTACAGCTCCTTCTCCTGGTCTCAATCTGAGGACATGTGGCACCCTGCGAGCCTGAGATACTAACACCAAGCCACCATTGTATGGCTGCTTGGAACTCTGAAGGCTCTAACTGTACTGTCCAGCTCATTCTTTGGACCCTTTAGGCCATCATGCTTTAACATGCAAGCATGGGGGCGATGTGGTCATTCGTCACAACAGGCTCTGGGATGTATTTGCAGAGTCATGTAGGAGAGCCTGCATAAGTGGTTGCATGGGTATGGCTTTACATCTGAGGACCTGGCAGCAAACTGGATGATGCACGGGAAAGCCTGCTTACTGTCACATCACCGCTAACCTCAAGTAATTTACCTGAAGCGAGTGTGACAGCAGGGTCTGCAGCCTTTGCAGCAAAGGAGACAAAGCATAAGGCCAACTGATGACTCCAAATGTGCAGAACTGGGTTGGGTAGGGTGTTGGGGCACTGAAGCAAAGTGGGCAATATCGCAGCTAGCCTCTCGCTTGGCCACATGTCAGAACTGCCCAAAGTCTGCATCTGTCACAGCCCTATATCATGCAGAGGTTGAGCATAGCCCTAGCTTGTTAGGGCAAATGTGAGGGCTCTTCTTTCAGGGGCCATTTCAGACGACGCAGGCTATAGTGATATACTATTTAGTCTACATGTAGGTGGCGGGTATAATTTCATGTTATGTGCTTGTTTAATTGTGCTATATTCGATGTTATATTATATAATTATATAATTATTATAAATCAGAAACAAAAATATATATATATATATATATATATATATATAATTATATAATTATATATATATATATAATGTAGCAGCGGCTCGCAATTACATTCAGGATTGCGCGGCCATGCAATCGAGCCCATGCATGAATTGTACCAGATCCATGCAGGGTTTGCAAAGGACAATCCCTGGAATGGGCCTAGCTGAATTGCGCAAATCCATTGCGCGTCCCCGCGCGTGTACATGCATATATACATGTATATAAAAGTAGCATTGCTCTCAATGTGGTCATGCAGTGAAACAAAAATTCAACTGAAAGCATATTGTACAACCTTTCCGTTTTCAGCAATACGCGCTTTCCGCGTTGAAAGGAATTGCTGCGAGTGATCAGCTAGCGAAACAAAGAAATAATAGGCTTATATAAATCGCATTCATCTACATACAGGATATTCCCATAGAGAGTGCAAGTCAGAAGGAGTCGGTAAAAGATGTCGCTTTGCACGATCGCGGCCGTTGCGATGATAACTTTCATTACCATAGCTGAAGGCCTGTCTCCTATTTTGCTCGGTCAGTTCTATTTACTTTTTTTTACATAAGGTGGTTCACTTTTACATGTACCACATACAGTGCCAGGATTAATGGAGTCCCAGCTGTATCACCGCACGGAACTGCGTGACAAACGAGTATCAGGTCCGTGGAAAGGGCTGTGGATGACACTACGCATTGACAAGTTAAAGTTATTAAAGTGAGGATAAATATTGATAACTTGCATGCACCAAATGGATACTGTAATACAGTAACAATATGTTGGTATGCACGGAACTAAATTACACGACGGTGCATGCATGTTTAGCATTTGTGTACAACTGCAAAGTGGCTAAGAGCTTTAAGCGGTTAGCATGCAGTTTTGCGTTGCGCGCGGTTCACTTTTATTTCACGTCAAAAAAGCACATGCATTAATTTGCGATGACTGTGATCATTGTTTCGGTATCGCTTATACATGCATGTATATAGTTCAAGCAATGTGCCGGTGCACATAACCTCCCCCCCCCCCCCCCCCCCCCCCCCATACAGAGATCTGGGCGGTATTATTATTATTTTTAAGTTTATTCATAAAAAACGAGTTGCGTTATCATATTCAACAAATCCGCTCATCTTGCCGCATGATTGAATTGAGTTTTTTTTTTCTTATGTTCTTTGTTTATGTATATACATGTATAATTATATATATAATTATGATTATAATTATACCGGTATATATATAGACGGCTTGCTTTTAATCATAATATCACTGATCTATATAATGTATACCGGTGTGGGAGGGCGGATTGTTCCCCCGTGCAGAATGTCCCCCCGGACATTCTGCACTAGGGCACAATGTCCCCCCGGACATTCTGCACTAGGGCAAACTGTCCCCCCCCCTAGGGTAAAATGTCCCCCCCTGGACACGCCACACTAGGGCGCAATGTCCTACCTATAGGATAACAAAGGCAGTTATAAACGTCCAACAGGCTGGTTTTTAACTAACAAAGACCCGTCCTTATATAGCGTAAAAACCATCCTGCCCGGATTGTGCGTCCAGGATGGGAATACATGTGGTTCTACCCTAGTTCTGTCGAATAATACGTCAACATTCGACAAAACCCCTCCAAGTAAGGTTTTTACACTATTCCCACCCTGGACGCAGGATGCATGGTTTTTACGCTATTTAGGATGGGTTTTAGTCTGGGTACCCGACTGATCGGTTGTACTATAACGCAACAGATGAACTGACGATGGGAATAGCCTTTCCTGAGATACGTCAGGCGGTGCACGCAGTGTGGAGCTGTGTTTATGTGACATTACTTTTCAGGCTATAATCCTAGTTGATCTCCATATATTTCAATCTCTCATACTGATGAGATTTCAGCCATTAAGTATCAGTATAAATCACCACTCCTTAAGGAATTTTAATAATGAATGTTCGTGTATATATGTATGTGAATATTGGTTTCAGTGAGAGCTTTGACGACACGGAAAGGATAAGAGCTGTGTATTCGTTAAAAGGAATTTAATACTAAAATTCTAAATGTTCGTGTATGTGTGTCAGTATTGGTTACAATGAGCATTTCAAGCGGCGGAACGACATGCAGCTTTGGCGACGGTTAGGAGCTACTGAGTAATGGCGTCAACGCGATCCCGTGTACTGCCGTAAAAGTTTCTCAGCTTTGTCATCGATGAAAAAAAATGTTATGAGGGGGGGGGACATTTTACCCTGGAGGGGGACAGTTTGCCCTAGTGTAGATTGTCCGGGGGGACATTGTACACTAGTGCAGAATGTCCGGGGGGACATTGTACACTAGTGCAAAACGTCCGAGGGGACAAATTTTAGCGGGGACATTGTGCACTACGACACCGGACGTCATCCCGGGGGTAGTTTTACAGCTAAAAAGGTTTTTTGCCATTCGGTCATTGAAGCGACCTAGTGATAGTACATGTGCCGGCGTAGTACAAATCCTTTTAGGATTGGGCCGAGATTACTATTACAATCTGTGTATATATATATAATTATAATTATAATTATAATTATATACATGCATGTATATCAATAGGTATACAGTGTGTATCACCATGCATAAACTTTTAGCCCGGACCATTTACGGCGTGACAGATCTGCCATGTTGGTGCTCGGCTTCAATGCAGCAGCGGGGTTTAAACACCCCCGCAATTATGAATAATATTATTGGCCAGACTGACTGGGCGCCCTCAAAATAGCACATTGTCACGTGTTGTATACGATCGCGAGCGGTACGAGCGACATATTTCAACCACCAAGAAAGCAAATGGGGTTAAACGAACTATACATGGATGTGCATGTGACTATATTGTATATACACTCTACTACGACATGCTTGATGAGGCAGTTAAGCAATGGAGCCGTACTTAAACATACGTATACGCTGCTGACATGTAACGTGCACAGCAAAAACAGTTTGGTGTATTTCACTCAAAACGGCAAACTATATCACTCTGAATCAGGATTCTGAGTGATATAGTTTGCGTTTTGAGTGAAATACACTAAAAAATTTTTGCTGTGTGATACAATAGTAGAGATATATATACCAATGTACCATTCGTCAGTGGTTATACCATAAATAATAACGCAGACCTGAAGTTCCATAAACAAAACGCGAGTAAGTATACTCGCGAGGCAACTATAACATCCTGCGAGTACAATATGCTCGCGAATGTGCAAGTGCGACTTTCGAGTTTGACATGCTAGCGTCTCGCGAGGTTTATTACCTTTCTCGTGAGCGGTACTGTATTACTTACTTGGAACCTCATGTTTGATACGTAGGTGCATGAAATCTAAAATTCCTAAAGTCATTAAAAAATATATGTTCTTTTCATGTGTATGTGTTATTATAAAGTGGTGCAAAAATAAAATAAAAATTGTTTGAGAAGTCCTACAATGTATTAAAAGCGGCGGGATCAAAATTACGGGTTTTATTTGCCGGAAAAAGCACGACTCCTTTAGGGAGGGGACACCCCCTCCCTAGACCCTCCCCCTTTCAACCCCCCCCCCCCCCCCCCCCCCCCCCCCCATTAAAATTTGTACGTCCGCCCCTGCAATGCTTTGGTATGAGCGATTTAGAAATGAATTTGATTGAGTCACACAACAAAAATCTGTAAACATGCACTGTAAATTTTCATCTCGAAAAAGGAAAGTTAGACGCTATAGAAAAGTAAAATGCAAATTTCCTATACATGGTGGTACCAGGGAGACGCAGAATATTTGGGTACGGCGGTTAGTTACATAATTCTTCATGCATGCAGATTGGAATACGATGAGGAATCAAATACCTACCATAATCGGACTGGAGTGGGCATTAAAGCCGCTGGTTTTGGAATCACGTGCAGAATTGAGCACCAGTTGGCCACTTCACCTGAGGAAAAGTGCGGCAAAAAATCTAAGATTCTGAAGCTCAACTTTTATGAAAAATTCGTAAACTACTTTGTTGAGTATGTTGGCTACGAAAGAGATCGCACTATCAGAGCAGCTCCATACGACTGGAGACTGACCCCAGGTATGTGCACGGCATGCAGTATATGATCTATCCAATGCACGTGCGCACGCATGTCACCTGTACAGGAACACCTTGCATATGCATGTTAGCAATTGTATGGCGTTATCATGCTCGTCCTTTGTCAACTCTATGTGTTCTTTGACTGATTTCAGTTGCCCTGTGTCAGTTACTATAGGAAGCTAGCTATTTAAATTATACTGCATGTGCATGTGTGCGCGTGTTATTGGCAGTATTGGAACTGCAAGTATTTTGCTATTTTAAGTGATTTTAAACAAATCTATACATACATAAATGTAAATTGCAAATACAGATTGTTCCACATTACATGTATCCTGGTGCAACTATACATGCAACCATTTTGATGCATGGAATGAACTGCATGCATGGCCAGCTTGCATGCTGTGCTTCATTGAGTGGGTAACAGATTCCTGCTAACATGTACATGCACCATTAAAGAAATCATGCGAATAATGGAGTTCTTTAGCATGGTCAGTTGTGCACGCGGGACTGAGAATGAGAAACTCATTTTGTACTACAAAAATGTAATGATAAGATTGCAAGTGCAGTCCTTCCACGGAGTTCTGATCAACATGTAGCACGATTAGTGATGTCATGCTTGCGTATAATCTTTAACATGGTCAGTTGTGCATGAATGGGGCTGCACTTTGTAATAACATGCAATGAACTTATAAGGTTGCAAGAGCAGTTCTTGTATGCATGGAGTTCTGATCAACACATACATGACTTTTAAAAAGATCCAGATTATGAGTGGTGGCCAGTGGCGTAGCGAGGGGGTGGGGGTGGGGGGGGGGGGGGGGCAATTGCCCCCGGGCGCCGACCTAAGGGGGGCGCCAAAATGCCTAGGTGTTTACTATAAATAGCATTGCAATGCGTACCGGATAATAAACCGAGGAAAGGCTTATGTTAATGCTCTTATGTTTATTGATTAGAAACAGCAAGCCCGTACATACTGTTGATGAAATTGTTATTTTCGTATAATTGGAGCTGAATTTTGGAACAAGAAATTAAGCAGCAGGGCACCTCCCCCCCTCCCCCGCTCGTGTATTCGGCCAAACGCAAGGGGGACCCCCCCCCCCCCCCCCCCCTCCCCCGCTCGTATGTTCGGCGAAACGCAAGAGGGGGGGGGGGGGGGGGGGGGGGGGCGCCATTAGTGCATTTTGCCCCCGGGCGCCCAACACCCTCGCTACGCCACTGGTGGTGGCACAGATATAATTACATGTATGGCACTCTTGTATGCATAACAAAGGTGTGTGTGTGGTGGTGGGGGGGGGGGGGGGGGGGGGGGGTCTAAAGCCAAGACCCTCCAAGCGTGTTTAATTAGTATTACTGCTGCGCGATCGTATGGTGCGAGCAGGAAATAAGCGATCAATAGAAGATAGTTTACCTCAGGAAACAGTTAGGTAGAGACAAATCAAGTAGCTATACAATACGATTAAAGGTAAAACGTGAAGTTAAGCGCCAAATGCTGCTACTTTGCGTGCAAAGATTATTAGTGTTTCTGAACATAATGAAGGAAAATTAACTCACAGTCATTTACAAGAAATGTCAAATTTGTCTAGATATTCTATTTAATAATAACACCAAAAAAACCCCCCCATTAAAAACCACTCCCCCTAAAAATCAGTACTGGAAAGAGAAAAAAGTGTTCCTAATATAGAGGCAGCATTGCCCCTTGTACAGCCACTGAAAGACGCTGGAGCAGGTAGCTGTAGCTTTTTGTGTCACCAGTTGTAGCTGCAAGTCTGTGATCTAGCCCCTTTGGAAAGATTAGGGAAAGAGGGCCAACTACACCTGATGTTTCATAGGCAATAGGGGTGAAACATATGCTCCAGATACGAGTATACTTGGCCTTTTCCGGTCCTCTGCCTGACTGGCAACAGCACCTGCTGCCACAGTGGACTGTGCCAGGTGAGATGGAGCATAGGTGTCAGAATAGGTGGCATCCCATAACCAAATAGTTCAGTCCTGTTCTTCCGCGGGACCTTTGTGATGCCACAGGATGTTTCCCATCAGAGAGGTCTAGGTCTGTGGGTTCTAGTCTTATAAAAGTCTTCAATAATACAAATGGCTGGGCTTTTGAGGAGGCAGAAGTTGCCCAGACATTTATTTTTCATGATTGGACACTTCCACTGTTTTGTGTAAAGGTATTCTGTACTTGATATAATTATATACATGCGTACATGCACTCTATAATGGAAATTGAGTGGTATGCTTCCTGAAACACCATTGACACACTCTTTATTTAAAAAAAAAAAATTGGTAGTTGAGATGACCTCCTCCCCTGATGGTTGAGCTTAGCCATGAACTGATCATCAAAGACAGGTGCATGTAAAATCCAAGGAAATTGTTGTAGCCACATATACAATGTTTAGAAATAAATTGATACCAGAGGAATCCAAATAGCAGTCTTCAGCATGGTATAGGTTGTTCCACATAATAGAATATGTTCTTGTACTATTATAGGCTGCATTTTTAACTAACGCGAGAGCAATGAGTTCATCACTAAGCCCAAACCCTTGAGACCTCAATGTGTATGGGTACGAGGGATGGAACTTTGGACATGCCTGTGTTTTATGTTGATACTGAGCACATACATATACTTCATAGATGAATGACCATGAATCTAAAAATCACTTCAAAATGCAATAATTACAATTTCAATTTTTGTTTTCCTGCATTGTATATTTATGCAAAGAATTTTTTTAGTTTCCCATATATATCACGGACACTCCACCGTTATCAGTGCACATCAAAATCATCCTTCTGAGTTTTAAAATTTATCACTAGAAAATTTGACGTTGAACACAATACTGAGTATATCTTCGTAACGGTACAGCCTTTCCCGTTCTAATTAAATGGCATGTTCCCACAGCATCTCTCTATGTGGAAATTTTGGTGCTTTAAACATTATATACAAGTTGGAAAAAACTAAGTGCACGATTTCCCGCTTGATTCGCGCCAGTGATATCCACGCCTCCCCAAATATCGAGCCGGACTCAAATCATTGGCGCGAATCGAGCGCGAAAATGCACATAATTTGTTCAACTGTATCTCGGTAAACAGAACAAATCAATAGTTATAGGACCTCTCTACCTACATGTACAAACCGAATTTGTAACGATTTGATAGAAGTTATGTCGGGTTTGAGCCCGGTGTGGTATCGAACGATGCAAAACTGGCACGGAGCAAGTGCAAAACTCCAAAATGTATTTTACTATAGAGAAATGATGTAAATGTAGTACAGAGCGTTGAAAATAGGAAGTCGATAGCCTTAATTGTTCGAAAGCTATACATGTTCAAGTAGTTGTGATTCAAACGCAAACTGAGGAGTGATGGTTAAACTAACATTTTACACTTATCTCTAACCATATATATATATATAATTTATATATATATATATATATGCAGTATGTTCAGGGAATGGTTGTCTCCAAAAGGCACGCCCGAGGTCAGTTGTCACATGCAATGAGAGTTATTTAAGTATTTTTAAAAACAATTTCTGTTGCTTGAAGTGAATTAATGCATCATCCAACAAATAATGATGACTGATGAATTGAACTCATTCATTCAAAAACTATGTATTTGTAGCCATAATTAAAGTAAACAGAAGCGGATAAGCTGTCTAACCGTTTATACGTCTTGTTATCGGAGACGACGGAGCATATATAGTCTATATAGATAGTCATACTTATCGATGTGTGTAGAATTACTTAGAAACCAAATAACGTAATTAAGATGGACCGCTCTATCAGCTTCGTGTCCTACAAAAATTTAAATCCTGCTCGGCGACTAAAGTCGCCTTCCGCAGTACGTAAGCTATTTAATTAGGCGACTACATACATATACAGTCGCCCTCCGCATTACGTATTTAAGGGTATTTATACATAATTAGCGCAGCACAAGGGTTAAAATCATATTTACTGCTCGGAATTGATATTAGGGTTTTTAATGCACTGTACAGCAAGCCTATATACTGCTCCTTATTATCAGTACCATATTCTACTCACGTTTATGGCATTTTTTGATTGGAACATAACCGCTAATATTTACGTGGCAATCATGCATGTATATAATTGCAACCTTGGCGCTACACTTGCAATTGGTAGTTCTGTGTGTGTGTGTGCGTGTGTGTGTGTATGTGTGTGTGTGTGTGTGTGTGTGTGTGTGTGTGTGTGTGTGTGTGTGTGTGTGTGTGTGTGTGTGTGTGTGTTGTGTGTGTGTGTGCGTGTGTGTGTTTGTTGTTGTTGTTTTGTATTTGAGCACACAATATCACTACCTAAATCAGTTTCACGTACACATTTTTATTTTCTAGTTTCTAATACTCATTGTATAAAAGTAATAACGTTTATTATAACAAACCTGTGAGACAGCAAGCCTCCGTCTCCTCTACTTCTATAGCTCCATGTATTTAATTAAAAAAATTCCAGTATGCCATAGTTGCAATTGGCATGTACATATCTGTATCAAGATAAAATTCTTTTTTTGGCAAGTGTTTAGAAAAGAAGCATGCCTGTATATGTGCATGACTGCATGTGTACATGTATATATCATGCATGAATGTGTACACAGTACAGCACGAACAGATGGGCTACTACTCAAGCGTGAAAAAACTGATTGAAAAAATGTACAAAGATAGCGGAAATACAAGGGTCACCTTGGTAGTCCACAGCATGGGAGGTCCAGTAGGGCTCTACTTCCTCAACAATATTGTTGACCAAGACTGGAAGGACACATATATCCACGCCTTTGTACCACTGGCAGGAGCGTGGTCTGGCGGGAACCAAATACTAAAGGCTTTGATATCAGGATTGAACCAAGCAGATATACCGAATTTGAATCTACCGAATCTGGGAGACTTGATAAATGGCGAGATAGCAAAAGGAACGAGGGATATCACGCGCACACTACCGGGAGCATTGCTGATGCTTCCGAATGCAAATGTGTGGAAAGACGAAGTTCTCGTTACAATTGACGGCAAAGGCTACACTGCTAACGACTATAAGGCTTTGTTTAGAGATATAAAGTACCCAGTGGGTTTTACAATGTATTCAAATGGAATATCTGACATCAACGCGGACTACCCTGATCCAAAAGTCCCCACATACTGCTACTACGGGACGGGAATTAAGACGGCAGAACGTTTTGATTATAATGAAGGGCTTGAAAAAGATCCTACAATTATTTATGGGCTCGGTGACGGGACGGTCAATCAACAGAGCTCTGAGGTGTGTCTAAAGTGGAAGGACGAGAATGCTTCCTTTCAGTCACGTGAATTTGAAGGTGTTGGTCACCAAGAAATACATGATGACACTTGTGTCCTGTCTGCGGTGAAGGAAATAGTTACATCGATCTGAGAACCATTCAGAGTTGCCACTTCCATTTTTGCAGTTACGTTATAGTCGCTTCACTGTAATTATAGGCCGGTTTGATACTTTTTTTGAAAAAAGTAATTACTGTGCTTTATCTTTCAATTTCAGTTTTCAATTGCAGTTGCACGTACATTATTATACATACTAAAACGCGTGGGATGGACAAGAATACAAAACTCCTCACGCATGTTTCGTTGGTAACAACTTGATATCTTGAACTTGTAACATATGCAGGGATACATGTGTTTGGTTTCGGAATTTTTCTCATTAGAAAGTCACCCAATTTTAAAGTTGAAACACATTATTTATACAGAAATTGTTTTCATATAAAAATTCTAAGACACTTGCAACCTCGGCTGAAACGTGCAACATATAACAATAATTATAATATAACTTGATCAAAAGGACTTTTTCGTAAACATATTCACAAATCACTTTCAAAGTGTCTTAATGATTGTATTTCAATACTAATAATTTTTTATCCTCAACCGATACTGAAGATGCGTGCATTATACATTTTTTTGATGCATGGTATCCATATACATGTACAGTAGTTCTGAAAGACTGAAACCTATAGTTTTTTACAAATCTTGGCACCTTTTATATTACACTCTATGTAAATGTGCATGATATATGTGTGCACTTTACATGATGTGCATGTATACAATAATATGATCTGACAACACATTCATGCATAAATTGCAAAAACGATCCCGCGAGCAGAGCATGCAGCTTTTGTATGTGGGATTGCAGGGACTTGCAGAGACGGAATTATTTCGTTGTGTGTGCACTGTGCATGCAGAAGTGGCTTCGTACAGAAATAATGCTCAGATGAAATATACATAGAGAGACTTGCGCTAGCAACTCTCCGGCATTGACCGTGCCGGATTATGAAACGCATGGTGTAGTTATCGGAAAAAAAAAAATGAAGTCATTGATTGTAAAAAACAATTATCTTTCACAGTCCTCGTATTTTTTGACCACTCATAACTCGAGATATAGGAACAAGTTCTCAGACGACCGTCCGTCGGGTCCCCAGACTACTCGAAGCTGGGGTGATGCAGGTTTGGGCATGAAAATATTAATAGCTAGTGTCAGTAGTGATCTCTACATTTGTACTTTTCGCGATGAAGATAATCTCTGGATACATGAGCAGAGCAAAACGAATGCTACAAAAATATGATATAGTTGAATATTCAAGTCAGTGTTGGTATGGGCACTAATTATCTGGGGGGGGGGGGGGGGGGGGGGGGCACTTATATGGCGCCCCCCCCCCCCCCCCCCCCCCCCCCCCCCCCCCCCTCGTTTTAATGCAAGTATGAATGTATAGGACTGGATCGATATGACAGAGTTATACTGGCGACACAAGAATAAATGCTATACATTATATATAATGCGGAAGGGGGGAGGGCCTCAGGCCGGACCGGGGGAGTGGGGAGAGGGGAGAACATTGATACATATACCGGTATATAGAGTGTTGCCAAAATGGTGTAAGGAAGTATCTAGCTATCGACTAGCTCTACCTTTAGAAAGGGCTTGCTCCACGGCATGTGTTATACATGTACACCAGAAAAGAAATCATGCATGAAGTCACTTACTCGACCTGCTGGATAAATACATTTTTTGTGATAACATCACATGCAGGAAAAGAATTTAAGACAGAATTAAATCACTGCGTAATTATATGCTTTCCGATCGCATAATGATTTTATGGTCGTGTTGTAATTTTGCCACTATAAAAGTAGCCCCATGCATGCATCTTCCTCATCGAAAACTGAAAAACTCGTGTTTAACGATATAACCGTGAACTCTTCTGTGACAATATTTCAGGAAATAACTTGATACATGTATAATAGGGTGAAAAAGAGGACTTATTATAAGCGTTCGCGGTTACACGTTTTTTTTTTTTTTTTAACACTTACACGGGCGGCTGATTCTTATTTCGATGGGGGCGGATAATTTATGCATGCATGCACGCAGCACCGCAGCGGAATTCGAAGCCATCAGTAGTCTGGGTACGCGGTTGTACTATCAATTGCGTAGATAGGTATGGTATAATTCTGGCTAAGCTTAGACGACCATAAAAAAGGCTCTTAACTAGTATAGGAAGGCATGCGGCAAAACTAAATAGCAAGTTTATAGTACTCTAACCAAATATGATGACCAATCGCTATGGCCTGAATTACTTCAACCTGAAGCCTATTCAATTCTCTCACAAAACTGAAAGGTAGGGCTTAAATTCTAATCTAATGCGTGCAAGTACAATGTATGGTTATAATGCAGTCCATCCTGTGTATGTACAATACCAACGTGCACCCAGCAGGCCTAATCATTAATCCATGTGTAAAATAGTCCGAATAAAATTACCTCTGATAATGCCAATACTGAAGTGGGCTATGCATATGCCTTCAATACACGAGTACTGGAGATGGATTACAGCGTCAGTAGGACGCGTAGCGGTGATGTAATCCATCCGTCCGTTGGGTCTGGGGCCGAGACTATAAGATCTACACATCGTCAAGTCAGGTTAAAAGTAATTATTCGTATTGTGTGACCATATATAGATCCGGCTCGGGGTATAACAGCAAGGTGTTTAGATCTGCCACAAGGAATTAGCACAGATCCAAACATATCCTGTTGTTGAAAACTTAGCCGGACGAGTAGAATGACATATCAACTTGGAGAAAACTCAACCTCCTTCATGGGGTGGGTTCTTTGAGAGGATGGTTGGTACAGTCAAGAAATGTTTGAAGGCACAGGTCATGCAAGGTAAACATTTGACAGTTACTGTGGCGGTGGAAGGAACTCGCAACTCCAGGCCACTTACCTATAAATGTATAATATGTGGAGGAGCTGCGTACGTATGTACATATATGCGTGCATGGTGTTTCATGCATCATTAGTGTTCCCTTGACAGCTCAAAGCATCAGGTGTACACAGCCCTCTTTCCCTGATCAATTCACAGCAGCCACAGCTGGTGATGCAAAAGTTACAGCTGCCAGCTGCAGTGCCTTTCAGAAGGGCAATAGGACCTGCATTGGATGAGCACTTAATGGATGCAACCCAAATTAAGCTAAAAAACAAGGCACAAGTGTGCTAATTAACTGCACATTCCATACTGCATGATTGATGACTGGCAAACATTTCAGCTTGCCACACGAATTGCAATCATTATCATTTCATTAATTCAGAAATGAATACACAAATAGTTGCAATGAAGCTACATGAAGATGCACTAGGAATTTAAAGGTTGTTTTAAGTTGTCTTTCAGCGCTTTTGGACAGCAAGTCACATGTTCAGATGCAAGATGTGACCTCAGGGAACAATCTCCACAGACTTCTCTGAGCATATTTTACTCTGTAATAAAAAGAAGGCTTGAATGATATGCACAAAGCAGCCGTAAATTAAAGGTATTCGCAGACAAACAATTTCCAAATACATATACCAATTCTACCTGCTTATTAGTATGTTTCATTGAGTGTTGAAGAATTCAGCTTATTATGACTACACCAGAAGTTCCAAATAAAGTTACCATATCGTTTGCGTTTCTTTTTCAGCAAATTTGATAACAGTTAACAATTTACCTGACACAATAATCTGTTATTACTATGACTTGTCATTGTAATTGTTCGTATCTTATATCATTCTCCAACCAAGTTTGGTACCATTTGTTTCTACCATTGCTGGGTTTACATCTAAAGTAGCTGTGTGGCAAATAATAATAATAATAATAATAATGATAATGGAGATATAATAATTAAAAAAATGGCGGCGAGTCGACGTTCTGCTTGGTTTGTGGTATAAACTTTGTGGGTATGTCTCGCCGCAAATTGATAACATCGCAGAGTCAAGCTCCCTTACCGGTTAGTTCCGCTTCGAAACGGTGTTGTCCTTGTAATGGCACATACGCTCTATGCAAGCGTTGCAGCTGCGTTACATCAGGACAAGGGTGTACCAGCTGCTTGCCAAAGCATCACGGTCGTTGTTGCAATGTGGATATACCACTCACATCAAACCCGCTTGCATCAGATTCACAGTTTTCAACTATTTGTACATCCTCACAACCGGTACATTTACACGCATCGTCATCCTCGCTACCATTGCCTTCCTCACACCCTTCGAGTTCACAACCATTACCGGAGTCACAACCATTGCTTTCATCACTACTATCTTCATCATCACATCTAGGAAGCCATGCGCAGTACAAGATTGTCATTGCTCCCTCTATATGTAGAAACAACATATGCAGCTGCTTCATGCACAAGGTGTTTTACCTGGCTTGGTTCCTATTACTTGGCTCCAGGAGCATGGGTTGTTCATCTGTCCCAATTGTCTTTCCTTGGTGGCAACTTCACATACTAACTCCCACCAGAAGAAATGTACTCATTCGTTTGAGCCAGCTATTGTGCCAACTATAGTGACGCTATTGCAATTTCGGATGGTAGGTGGGAGTTACCTACATTTGAGGAGATTTGCAAGCTTCAATGCCGGACTTTTGCCAAACCAGCATTTGCTGCTGTCTTGAGTTCTGCCTTGCAGTCTGTTCTGTATGACAATACGGAAGAGTCATGGATAAAGTTGTTTATGCTCCCTAAGTGTATTCTTTCTTCATCCAAGCGCAGAGGACAGCATCATAAACCTACATCCATCAAATATTTATGTGAGTTGTGGTCCAATGAAAATTTTGAAGTGCTTTGGCAGCATGCAATTGGCCAATCATCATCCAAGCCTTTTTCCCAGTGTTATGATCATGCA
Source organism: Spongilla lacustris (assembly GCA_949361645.1). Lineage (NCBI taxonomy): Eukaryota > Metazoa > Porifera > Demospongiae > Spongillida > Spongillidae > Spongilla > Spongilla lacustris. The sequence goes on from OX442422.1 coordinate 7,425,882, forward strand.
AAGGTTGTTTGTAAGGCTATTTCGCTTGCTAGGGAAGGTTTGTTTGGTAAAGCATGTCAGGTTCTAACATCTTCTGGAGTTGCACCCAACAATGAGACAACTTGGAAGCTTTTGCAGGCCAAGCACCCTGAGGGTCCTCTTCCAATGCTGCCACCTGTCCCCACTCTGGCAGGGGCTATTCTAGGGTGTGTAACCTTTTTCATAAATCAAAATCGATTATTTCGACTATGAAAAAATCTCCAATCGATTTTTCAGGTTAATAGCAACTTGAAAATCGGTTATTAGAAGCATTAAATCGATTTTGGCGATTAGTGCACCATTAATTTGCCAACGATTACCTAGGTTTTATGAGGTTTTTCCGATTTTTGATATTGGCCAGATAAATCGCAGTTTCTCAAGTCTATACAAGTATAGCCAGTTTTATTACTTATCAGCTGGTTATGCCAACATTAAAACAACAGTTACGCGTCCCTTATAAGATAGTATCTTCAGGGAATGGGAACGAGGCGCATTCCAATGTAATGCCAATGGCGGTGGACGGGAATTATAAGTTAGTGTAATGTGTTTCAAATATCTTTTCACCAAAGAACACGTTCTTGCATGTTGGGTGGATGGGTGGAACACCTTTCCACGCATATGCCAAAGCCGCCAATCAAGACATGTACGATTTCATAATGTTATGGCCGAACGTCTGGAAAAGAGCCAGTCACCCGTGCTGCTGTGCAAAAGAGTACATATAGCACGTTCGATTAACGCGCATGTACTATATATACTGCAGAGAGCGCGAACGCATTTAAATCGCCGTGCCCACTGACTGCGCGTATATATTTACGTTGATTAGACTACAGTGTTCCACACTTAAAGCTTCCAAATCCAAAAAATTTGGTTTTTTGCTTGTAACTTTTCAACCATATGAGTATAAACAAAAAGGATGGGATATTCAGATTTAGCCATCGTTTCTGAGTAAGATGAACATATTTTTGTTCAATTATTAAGTGTAAACAACAATAGCATATTAATAAATCATAAACGGTTTCAAGTACTATTTTGATCGATAACTCATGAAAGGTAATTAGCTAAGCGTTCAAATTTGGGATTCTAATAGTGCTCTGTGCTATCTTTCTTTCTTATCTGTTCGTTGTCTTAAGTCGCGCCGGTTTTGTAGATCGGTCCAGTTTTGTGATTTTTCGGGGGTACTTAAGCACATGCGATGGTTCGGTCGAATTAGTTTGACTTAAGGTCTGAAAATGAAAACAAATAGTAGCGTAGACCCTATATAATTAGTATATTTTTTATATTTTTTCCCCCACGTATTTGAGTACCCCAAATAGTTTTACAAGTGTGAAAAAGTTCTAAATTCTTGTCATTTTATTTAATTGAGCGTTTTCCTCCGTATTCTGCGATAAATCTGACGTCACGTACAAGCGGCCAAATTAACGTCTTTTATTCGTTCCTTGGAATAGAAAATGGCGTTTGTTGACGATCATTCGGAGTCGATTGCAGCTACCACTGGTACTACGGGTTCTTTTCAGAACCAAACAGACGTAGTGATAGATCAACCCACCTGCTCGATTGTTTGCAGACGAAAGCGAGACATGATGGCTGTTATAGCAGAAGCGGGGGCAAACCAAACCTTTCCATCAAACGACAATGCCAAACGTACCTGCAAAGTGAATTCACTAGCGGCAATTACAGGCTGTTTTACTTCACAGAAGAAACGAATCTCTGATTCAGCGTGTTCAGAAAGCACAATAAACGTAATTTTCAAAAAACACGAAGAGGTGTTCAAGAAAGGGCTGGACTACCTGCTGAGTTTCATTGAACAAAATGCTTCATTTGAGCTGCAAAAAGCGTTAGGTATTGTGCTGATGGGAACTGCCATGAAGGACTGGGGAGAGGGTATATGTGATGCAGCTATCAAAGCCTCACAGGTAAGCGGCTATTCTGATCGTACCATAAGAAGTTGGATGCAGTCATATATGCAAAGTATTTTTAATGTGTTGTCTCATGGCAATGAGGACATTACAAGTAAGGAAGTTGAATACATTCTTTCATCAGAAAGGGGAGAATTTCCTAAATATGAAACACTAGTCCATGACGAAGAGTTTAAAATGCATGCCTGTAGCTACATAAGAAGTAATGCATGCAAGAAGGGAGAACCAAACTTAACAACAGGAATGTTTTCTGAATGGGTTAATAAAGAATACAACCAAAGTCTATCTACTGAGACTGCAAGAAGATGGCTCCACTCATTTGGATTTAGTCAAGTTCATCATCAAAAGGGTGTCTATTTTGATGGACATGAAAGACAGGATGTTATTCAGCATAGAAGAGAATTTGTAAGTACTTTATTTGAGCTGGATAAAATAACAATTACAGCAGACAATTTGCATCCAGTTTGTCCAGCTAATGTAAGACCTTTAATTAGAGTAGTGCATGATGAAAGTACCTTCTATGCAAATTGCGACCAGTCATATTATTGGGGTGATAGTCAAACAAGTGTGCTGAAGCAGAAATCCCTTGGAAATTCTATAATGGTGTCTGACTTTATTGATGAATGTGATGGATACTTAGAATTTAATGGTAACAAGGCTCGTGTAATGATAGAAGTACATAAAGATGGATATTTCAATAACAATAGTTTAATGATTCAAGTGGAAAATGCTGTAAAAATTTTTGAAGCAAAGTATCCTCATGCACGTGGACTATTTCTTTTTGACAATGCCCCTTCACATAAAAAAGTAGCTGATGATCAACTTGATGCTGAAAAAATGAATGTAGGTGTTGGTGGCAAGCAACCAATTTTAAGAGACACTGTTTGGAATGGTGAAATTCAACACTTGGTACTAGAGGATGGCAGACCTAAGGGAATGAAAATGGTTTTACAGGAGAGAGGAATTGACACTAGGGGAATGAATGCAGACAAGATGAGGAGTACATTGAAAACATTTGATGATTTTCGAGTACAAAAGTCGATTTTAGAAGAGTATATAGAACAACGTGGGCATCTGTGCTTGTTTTTTCCAAAATACCATTGTGAACTAAGTCCAATTGAAAGGGTTTGGTGCCATGCAAAGAAGCATACAAGAGCTTATGCAAATGGAAAGATTAATACATTAAGGAAGATTGTCCCTGAAGGACTGGAAAGCTGTTCCAAAGAACTTATTTATAAATTTTTTAGAAAGTGTAGAGATTATGAGCAAGCTTACAGAAATGGATCAGATGGAAGTGAGGTAGATAAAGTAGTTAAAGTATACAAATCACATAGAAGAGTAAGTACTACTAGCAGTTAAGTTGCAGTTTTTGCTGTGAAAGAGTGCAAGTGCAAGATGACTGAAGTCTGTACTGCTATTGGTGTATATAGTAGAAATTGTGCTTTTATGTCATCATTATCCGGTGTACGTTAATGGTGTTAAGAAGTACATGTAATATTATGCGCGCTATACGCGCAGCGCCGCGTTGTGTGACGTGTACAGGAAATACGTGAAACGTCACTTAATGAGCTTGTATTGAAAAAAGGATGTAATTCGTAAGCTTTTACGCTTTCAAATATTGCTTTACATTATTTGCGCAGATGTGCAGAAAATATTAAAAAATATAGAGATACTACTAGCACTTTATAATCATGTTCCCTAAATTTCAGACCTTAAGTCAAACTAATTCGACCGAACCATCGCATATGCTTAAGTACCCCCGAAAAATCACAAAACTGGACCGATCTATCAAACCGGCTCGACTTAAGACAACGAACAGCTACGAAAGATAGACAGCATACAGCACTATTAGAATCCCAAATTTGAACGCTTAGCTAATTACCTTACGGGAATTATCGATCAAAATAGTACTTGAAACCGTTTATGATTTATTAATATGCTGTTGTTGTTTACACTTAATAATTGAACAAAAATATGTTCATCTTACTCAGAAACGATGGCTAAATCTGAATATCCCATCCTTTTTGTTTATACTCATATGGTTGAAAAGTTACAAGCAAAAAACCAAATTTTTTGGATTTGGAAGCTTTAAGTGTGGAACACTGTACCTTTACTAATTCAGCCGGGTCCCCAGACTAATGTTCATTACATCATACCAACAATGTTTCTGTTTATCGATTAATTAACCCTTTGTAAGGGAAAAGGGTAATCGATTTCCTACCGATTTCTGCATATGAAGGAAACGAATATCGACTAATCGCGACTAAGAAAAACAGAATCGGTTATTTCGACTAAAGGAAATTCTGAAATCGGTAACCTGCTATTCTACTAACTGCATAGTCGACCGAATAGGTAATCGCGAATAATCGGTTAACCTACAAAACCTGAAAACCGGTTACACACCCTAGGCTATTCTCCCTCCTGATTTTAATGTATTGACCATTCTTAAGTCTTTCTCTAAGGCTACAGCTTGCGGACCATCTGGCCTTCGTATTCAGCATTTGTTGAATGCTTCTGAGGTGCCTTTACCATCCCCCCATTGGTGCTTTATTGAGAGATGTGGTTAAACTTCTAGCTTCAGGAAAGGTACCAGTTTCAGTTTCCAAGTTTCTGGCAGGAGGAAGTCTCACTGCTCTTGATAAGAACAAACCTAACAGTCTTCCTGATATTCGTCCTATTGCAGTGGGAGAAGCTTTACGCCGCTTGGTTGGAAAGTGCTTATGTGCAGTTACAAAGGAAAAGGCCAGTGAATATTTTGCCCCACTACAAATGGGAGTAGCGTGTCCATCAGGAGCTGAGAAAATCATCCACGGACTAAGGCACTGTGTGGAAGAGCACTGGATGGACGAAGATTTTGCCATAATGAAAATTGATATGCGCAATGCATTTAATTTGGTGTCGCGTCAGGCCCTCTTAAATGAATGTAGTGCCCACTTCCCTGAATTGCTCCCCTGGGCCTCGAGGTGTTACGGTCAGCACCCTACTTTGTGGCATCCCATGGGTATCATCAGCTCAGAAACTGGTGTCCAGCAGGGTGACCCACTAGGCCCAATGTTCTTCTGCCTTGTGTTGCACAAGCTGGTCACTGCCATCACTACTGATAATGAGTGTTCCAGTTTGCTATTCCACAGATGGTACATTGATGATGGTGTGGTTGCAGGGCCTAAGCATGCTGTAGCAAAGGTATTCTCCATCATCCAGGAGCTGGGTCCCCCACTTGGTCTTTTTATCAATGCTGGAAAATGTGAGTTGTTTGGCTTGGGTGATCTCAGCGCATTTTCACCTCTGATGAAAAAGTCCAGTGTTCCTAATTTTGAGATTCTTGGAGCTCCAATTGGAGATATAATCTTTTGTGCCAAGTTTTTTGCACACAAACGTGCAGATGCTTCCAAGTTGCTTAAACAGTTGGAGGATGTGGGTGCTGTCGATCCACAGGTGGCTCTGCTCCTGCTTAGGCAATGTGGTGGCTTCTACAAGTTGGTGCACCTTGCTAGATCTACCCCCCCAGCCTTAATTGGTGATGCTTTGCATTTCTATGATGATGATGTCCGTCGCTGTTTTTCTGAATGTACCGCGATAGACCCACCCAATGTTGCTTGGCAACAAGCCCAACTCAGCCTAAGCAGAGGGGGTCTTGGGCTCCGTAGTCTTTCGGAACACAGTTCAGCTGCCTACATATCCTCTTTAAGTGCTTCTAGTGTCTGCTCATCTTCTAGCAAGCACCTAGCTGAGGCCATCAAAGATTTTAATGAACTTGTCTCCTCTGATGATGCCTTAGTGTTGGACCATCTTGATGTTGTGATGCACCAAAGATATCTGACTGGCAAAATTGAGGATCAAGATTTGTGTGTGTTACTTGACAAGGTCTCTTTGCCTGACAAAGCACGTCTGCTATCCATTTCTTCGCCACATGCAGCTGCTTGGCTCTCTGTGATTCCTTCCCTCAGGCTCAATCTCCATCTTGAACCTGCTGAGTTTCAAATTGCTCTAAAGTGGTGGTTAGGCATTGCTGCTACTGATATTCCTGTTTGCTCCTTTTGCCCATCCCAAGCTTTGGACCCTTTAGGCCACCATGCATTAACATGCAAGCACGGAGGAGATGTGGTGTCGCGGCATAACAGGCTCAGGGATGTCCTCTTAGAATCTTGCCGACGGGCCTGTTTGGGTCCTCAAGTTGAAGCAGGAAGCGGTTTGGGGCATGAAGGACATAGAACTCGGCCAGCAGACATTCTTATCCCTCATTGGGATTTGGGCAAACCAGCAGCTCTAGATCTTACTGTCACATCTACGCTAAATTCAAGTACGTTAATGGAAGCGGGTGTGACAAGTGGGTCTGCAGCTCTGGCAGCTGAGGTGCGCAAGCACAATGCTAATGATGCCAAGTGCTCTGAGCTAGGCTGGTCATGTATCCCCATAGCAGTGGAGACTTATGGGTGCTGGGGTGCAGAAGCCATGCAAATGTTATCACGCCTTGCCTCTCGCCTAGCCACAAGGGGAAATTGCTCCAAGTCCCAAGCTACCTGTCTATTGTATGGCAGGCTTAGCCTGACTTTGATACGAGCCAACACACGGGCACTCCTGTCTCGAGCAGGATCATCTATGGAAGATCCATAGAACTTCTTGTAATATTAGTCCTTTTGTTTGTAATGTTTATGTGTATTATGTATCATATTATTATATATATATATATTATAATTAATTTATGTATATGTACAGCAATAACAAAATTTCATGACAAAAATAATAGTGTGCAAAGCACTTTCCAGAGCTGCACCCATGGGCTAGCTGGTACTACAGCCATCACCCATTCCTCTGGCATCCTTTGGGTTGCCTTACTTCAGAGCAGGGTGTTCAGCAGGGTGACCCCCTGGGTCCTTTGCTGTTCTCTTTTGGTATTAAATATCCTGGTGTCAGCAATTTCTAGTAGAGATGATTGTGCTGGTCTCAAGTTTCACGCCTGGTACTTGGATGATGGTGCTCTGGCAGGTCCAAGGTCCACTGTGAGCAATATCTTGGCCTTGCTTCAAGAGTTAGGTCCTCCACTTGGCCTCCATGTCAATATCCCTAAGTGTGAGGTGTTTAGCCAGAGCTCACTTGACTGTTTTCCATCTGACATTAAAAAGTCTACCAATTCTAACATAGACATCCTGGGTTCTCCCATAGGAGATACTGAGTTTTGCCACCAATTTACCCCTTCACTTCCATAACTAGTAAAATGGTTGGACCTTCTTAGAGACGTGGAGTCTGTACAACTTGAAATCAGCCGTGTCCAAACAACGGAAGTAGAGTTAGCATTTTGTTTTGTTACGAATTCGTCTGGATTATATCCAAAGATGGGGGTTGGACGAAGCACATACATTGATATTCAAAGCCTTCGTACAACTGTAGCGAATATGTACTCGGCCTGACTTTCGGCAACCCTGGTGTTAACAACAACATACTTCTGAATAAAGGGCATCCCTCTGTTGTATGCCCTATCCCGGACCGAGTTTAATCGGCAAGAGGATTATCTAGGGAGAGAAAGGGGGGGAGGGGGGGACCTGCATGGTGCATTTTATTTTGCGCACCTGCCGGTATTTATATGATACACGCATTTTTTTGTTACTCTCCCCGGCTCAACTGTGAGTTTTTCATCAGACAGATAGTCAGCTGCGTCTACGGACGCGCGTCAGTTACACTATCGAGAGTTACGTTAACTCTCATATAGGATTTGACCCCGATTATGAATGTCATTAAAAAACGGGACTCGCTTCTAACGGGACGTCTATCAATCGGATCGCTTTGCTTGTTGTCGGTATCGAACAAGAAGTCGAAAGAGAGCCGTTTGATGTTTGTTTGATCTTTCAAAACCGTGTGGTTCAAGAGAACAAACGGGATCCTGTTTTTCCTCGTCCCCAGACGGAACATAGTAGCGCCATTTTTTTTCTTCTTCTTCTTCTTCCTTTATTTGTAAAGTACTCGAGACAAAAACCGTTTCAAAGGACGCGAATGGTGCCAGTACGTTCAGAATTTCAAGCGGTAGTGCCCTTTTGAGTCAGATACACGTGGATCCTATTGGACTTGGAACTGATAACATAAATACATATATTGATAACTTTACAGGGGATAAAACTCGACACGGGAGCTGTTTCAAAGAACGTCAGTGGTATCAATAGGTTCAGAATTTCAAGTTATATCCGTACACGTGAGAATGTTCATAGGGATCGCTTGTTACAGTAGCTCAGGCTAGAAATGGCGTGCTTCAAGCCATACGGCCATGATAGATGCTGTAAGCCACACCTACCTGAGCTTAAATAGAACTACACGTGAGGCTTTGGTGTTCCTGTTCGTAGTTTATATCGTTTGCTTTTGTTAGTGAAGTTGTTTTTGTCAAAATGAGCTAAACGTCGAGCGGAATACCTCCAAAAGCGAGAGGAAATATTGAAAGAACGGTCGTCAGAAGAGAGCAAAGAAAAAGCTCGAGAACGATATCATCGGAACCCCAAGCCAAAACTAACCGCTGAGGAAGAACGATATCACCGGAACCCCAAGCCAAAACTAACCGCTGAGGAAGAACGATATCACCAGAACTCCGATCGAAAGCAAGCCGCTGAGTGGGGAAAATATCACAAGAACCTATCTTTAAAGTGGCAACGGTACAATGAAAATAAAGCGGCCGTGAACAGTGCAGAACATCGGGACGGTTCCATCGCTTCTCCTGCTAAAATAATGCGATTACAAGAACGACCGACAGATCAACATGCTGCACGAAGCAAATGCTACCGCAAGGATAATGGGCTTAGAAAGATATCTACCAATAAACCCCAAAGGTACGTACGTACGTTCGAATTCGACTGAGTGATACAATATGTATTTTGAACATGTACATGCATGCGTGTATTATAAAATAATGTTTATCAACCTTTGCGTTGCAAAGTCACCATGGACATAGTGCCCATATTACCAGGGCAACCTCATTCCTCCATCCTGCACATTCTCTCAGAAGGTTCTATTCAGCTACTGTGTGGGGGAAGGTGTCATCCTACTGACAGCTCAGACGTGTGTGGTTCTATCATTGTGGTCATACAATATAATATTTACTATAGGTGTTACAGCAAGGTGGATGGAGGGATCAAGGCAGATATGGAGTCAGCAAGCCACATAGTTCTGCAGAAGTCTAAGGGCATTCTCCATTTGAATACCTGTTGAGGTATGCATAAGTGTCAATGGCCTGCCTGAGCAAGCCATGAAGTTTAGCCCTTCCCACTATTGTGTTCTGCCTGCATAATTTTATTCAATGTTTCTTTGAAGTGCACTGCGGTGACTGAATATGGCTTCTGTTTACCAAGCATGCTGTAACAAGTGGTAAGTGTATTGCCTAGTGTAGTGGTGTTGCTACATGTATGACTTTGTCAACACCTCCAAGACTTGATTCTTCCATTCTAACATTTTAGAACACTTCCTAGCTGTGCAGGTCACATGTGTAACTTTGGAAAGGGTATGGATATATCATGATACGCTATTTGACTGGTGTACTCCACGTATAGAAGAGTACATCTATGGAGAAGATTGATATGGTCCTCCAGTGGGGCTAAAAAAGTGAACGATAAGTGTGTGGTGCTTATCCTAAAATTGGAAAGAGGATTAGTTTGGCAATGCAATGGCAGTTTAATGAAGGTATAGTGTGCACATTGGAGATTGCTAAGTGATGGAGTGAGTGGATTTGGTGATGGTGCATATAGCACTTGTCCTGACTAGGTGGATGTCAGATGTTGAAATTCACCGTTTTTGTCTTGGTGATATGGTGGAGATATGGTGGAGTTGGTGATGGTGTTAAATGTGATATTTAAATTTGTGCTGTGGTCACATATGGAGATGCAGTCATCCTAATGACAGCTCAGACACATTTGACTATAAATGAGGTGGGAGGCAAAATTATGTGTTATCATTGTGGTCATACAGTATAATATTTTATAGAAATTTGCTATACATGTAGGTGTTACAGCAAGGTGGATGGGGGGGGATCAAGGCAGATATGGAGGCAGCAAGCCACATCATTCTGCAGAAGTCTAAGGGCATTCTCCATTTGAAGACCTGTTGGGGTATGCATAGGTGTCAATGGCCTGCCTGAGCATGCCATGAAGTTTAGCCCTTCCCACTATTGTGTTCTGCTGTTAGCTGATATGGCTTTAATGTTCTGGATATAGTGTAAAGATGTTGGTCCAATATCAAGGTAAATGAATGCTGCATTGAGTTGAGTGTATTAGTCATGTTTCTTTATCTACTCTGTAGAAATGTGTGTCAGTGTCTTCTGTCAGTTGCAAAAATGGTGGTGTGACATTTGGTTCTGAGCCTCTACCAACACCAGAAAAAAATAGCAGCTGTATGGAACACCACCAAGATAAAGCAGTGGGTCCTACAGCTACCAGTGTGCCTCAGTGCAAATGAACTTTCTCGGGATGACAACTGTACATTAAAGGGCTAGCACCGCAATGATACTCTCAGATCGGTGAACGCGATGGGCTAAACAAGCGTATGGCAACAGATTTTAGCCCCCTACTAAATGTCTTTACCTTGGTTTTAGACACATGTCCAGATATCACAGCCTTCGATACGCACGCATGAATCGATTAAGCTACCAGGCTGGGGTAGGCTCTCCAAACCCAAATGTACGTAACAATGATCATCCTTGGGCAGTGATGTAATCCATCCGCTGCTGCAAACGGGTCTGGGGCCGAGACTATTAATTGGTATGAACAAAAATTAATGAAACAAGTAAATAAAAACATTCTCTATGAGAAAGTTGGTGGCATATAGGATTTGAAGGCAAGGGTGGTGTAAAAAGGAAGGAAACAAGGGTCTAATAATAAGGGAAAATGGAATAGTCCTATATTTAGCACACGAACAAAATACCATATCCTACATGTAGAAATGTGCTAAATATAGGACTATTCCATTTTCCCTTATTATTAGACCCTTGTTTCCTTCCTTTTTACACCACCCTTGCCTTCAAATCCTATATGCCACCAACTTTCTCATAGAGAATGTTTTTATTTACTTGTATACATGTACATATATACTTTCCTGTCACAGTTCATGTACAGTACACAAATGCATATGACATGCAGGTTCCACCAAATCCTACTATAGCCTCTATGTGATATAAGATGCAGTACGTCTGTGCCTTGTAGAGCTTACATGTAAACAATGGGTCATGAAAGCCAAAATGTGCATGCCGGCATGGATATTTTCAGTCATGGTTCAAGTATACACAACTGTTAATTCATACATTGCTCATCTCAGAAAACAGGACGCGTACGTTTACTAGTGCATTAATAGCACATAATTACATATGAATGGGTAACATAAACAATAAAGTACATCCCATCGTTGCCCTCATGCATAAATGCTGATTTCATACATAAAGTGCCTCACAGCTGCAACCTAAAATCGATCACATTGATATTACATCCAAATAATTATAATTATAATTATAATTATAGCTGCATGTATAATTTTTCTTTTTCAATCGTGTCCACGATTGGCCACAAATGGAGCGTGTGCTCAAAGACAATTACAAAAGCATGTTCCACTTGATGTAAACAGATTTAAAGAATGATGCCACTGCACTCTTGGAAATCTTCCAAAATTAAGATGGGCGCGTATGTGCAATGGTGATATACATGCATGTTACTGACCGATTCACAACCTTGACCCGCTTTTAAGCCAGTCGATTGACTAATTAAGTTATCTTAGCTTAGACCCATGAAGTGTTTTCAATAGACCCCTTGTTGAATACTCTTCCCCTGTCACATTTAGCTTCCTGTCACTTTTTGTTCAAGCTGCACCTGTGGAATAGGGGTCAAAGCCAAAGGATGTTTAGAGAAGCACTATATAAAGCTGTTTCTTAGATCCTATAGCTGTTACAGCCGCGTGAAAGCAAATGCCATCACAATGACGAGAAAAAGAATTTGCTGTCCTTTTTATGGAAAATTTCCTCCAGGCGCGGTTAGAGGAACAAGTGGCGTATGTATATATAAATATGCACGTATGGCCGGCCGGTGAAAAAATTACTGCTATACTGATACGATAAAAGATCCATCGTCTAGTGACAAGAACTTGCGCTACTTTGTAGTACAGAGGATATCCCTTAACATCGCCCATTTGTGAGCAAGCGATGTGTTTGTTGTCAGTGAAGAAGGTATACTATATACATGCACGATGTATATATAGATCGCATTTGTTCATGCATGCATGTATACTGTATAATTAGGCATGCGTATAGTCCTATATATCTTATACATGTTCCGTACGGATGCCCAACATTGCCGGTTACGTATCCGGATGCCGGTTGTGTAACGGGCTGTCCGGTTATGTAACCGGCTGTCCCGTATCAATGCATCACAAAATAGATGTCCGGTTACACAACCGGCTGTCCCGTTGCGTAACCGCGGCTGTCCCGTTGCGTAACCGGCTGTCCCGTTGTGTAACCGGCTGTCCTGTTGTGTAACCGGCTGTCCCGTTGCGTAACCGGCTGTCCCGTTGCGTAACCGGCTGTCCCGTTGCGTAACCGGCTGTCCGGTTGTGTAACCGGTGTCACAGGCATGTGGGTCCCCCCCCCCCCCCCCCCCCCCCCCCCCCCTATTTTGGGTCCATATGCCTAGGCAACTGGGTCTCCCCCCGGACCCAAATGCCTAGGCATATGGGTCCGGGTCATTATTTGTACATCCAGGCATCTTGGTCCGGGCAGGGGGCGGAGGGGGGGACCGAGTTTCCTGATGCGTTTTATTTACTGGCACCGCTGGTTTTGACACGATAGACACATTTGTTGTTACTTTCTCAACGGTAAGTTAGCGTCTGCCAGCCGTTACATTTTGTAACAGCCACTCGGCTTGCCATCTGTTTTTCTCTGCCGAAAAGTAAGGTCACTCAGTGCTTATCTTTTTGGCAGACTTAGTCTGGTGCTAACTCCCGGCTTAGCATAGCAAGTCAGAGCTATTTTGACGAGAAGTCTGCCCCAATCATTTGAGTAGCCTATGTCTGAAACATTAGTTAGGCTTAGGTACTTTGTGGTAGTCTGTAATTAATTAGTTATTATTTAGTGTGTTATGATTGTGTAATTTTTATGATATACGATAAACAAATAAATCAACATGTTGAGCATATACAAACAATGAATGGGTCATGTTCAAGCAGTACACAACTGTTTCTTCGTATCATACAGGACTTAACTTGATGATTGACCTGTCGATCGCAATGCAATTTTGAGACACGCTAGGAGCTCAGCCGGGTAATACATACATCTGTCAAAACATAGGCTTGTATCAAGGGCTCCGGAGGCGATGTAGATCATTACATCAACCAGCCCTCCCGCGCGAGACGCAGAAGCTTTCAGTGCAGTGCATGGAATATTTCTACATGAAAGCCACATGCAGTTTCAGAACAAAATCAGTGCTTCCGACAGGACTATAATAAGTACACTGTTTTGAAGTCACAAGCAAGCCATTGTTATTGAACGGCATATACCATTCAACGAGCGATACACAATGGACGGGGAATCACTAGCTCGTAGTCCCCATGCATATCGATTGTTGTGCCGTTCAATAACAAAGTATAGGTACTCAATGCAATCGATTGTTAACCGCTATGGATATTAATTAGTTGGGGTACGCAGGGGAGGTGGGCATACGCCCCCCCCCCCCCCCCCCCCCTTGCGTCTCATCGAGCGGATGCCTATGGTCACGAGCTTTCTCTGTAAAATGTTTATGCATAAGTATATATTTTGCTAACAGGCAGCTGGGTCCGGGGGGTACCAGGTTGCCTAGGCATTTGGGTCCGGGATAATTAATTTTTTACATCTAGGCATCTCGGTTGGGGGGGCCCAGTTGCCTAGGCATATGGGTCCCCCCGGACCCAAAATGGGGGGGGGGGGGGGGGGGGGGTATGCCTGTGACACCGGCTGTCCCGTTGTGTAACCGGCTGTCCCGTTGTGTGACCAGCTGCCTTTATTTAATATCTACACACAACACAGGTTGTTGTTTTATGTATAACTGAGGCGTGATACAACCGGCCATATGCTATAATATTATTATTATACATGTACACACAGTACTTGCATGCAAATGCAAGTTTATGGGAATATGATCCGTCATACAGAGACACTAATACAAAAACTGACCCATGATGTTGTGATATGAGGCTTTCAACTGCTCTGTATACAGCAACATGCAGCAGAAATATAAATATACATGTACTAAGATTACAATAAGTTTCTACTGCACAAAGGGCAGTTCCACTGTGACCTAAGATCTTTGTGAACACTTTTGTCAATCTTCATGCAGGCTAAATGGAACCATTGCTGGCAACTATCAAACTGTATCATTTTGGAGCCATCATTAATATGCCGACAAATACAGTATACCGGTATATTCGTCCTGGCAGATGCCTTGCATGGGGCGTCTACTTGAGGAAGATGGGAAGACAGACATCACCCCATCCTCAATACTCTTCAAAATATGCTTCCTCGTTGCATTCTGTTTATACAATAGAACTGCTGGATCTTGTCCATTACAAATGGAAGTGATATACGCCACAGCAAATAATCCACAGTCATGTGATCCTTCCTGCATTTGAACATCGATAAACTCAACAGCAAATTGGTCTTCTTGTGTTTGAAGTAGGGCACTTATAAGTTTCAGGGTAGACTTAGGAAGCTCTTTACCCCCATTGCAGTCATAAATTCGGATGCATGCTTTTTGGCAACCAACAGTGGATAGAGCAATCCAATGATTTTTATTCACATTTACGATCTGTACAAATTGCTCCTGTGGTAAAATCATTGCCAAATTCTGGCTAAGTGCAGGTGGTGCCACGGTTATGATAAGATCATCTAGCCAGCTTTTTGAAGTTTTAAGTATTGCTTTGTGGTGCATTGTCAATTTAACATTACAGATTGTAACCTAGGTATCTTTATCATCTTCATCATCTTTACTTAATTCCGGATCTGCTGATAAATCAATACTGCACAAGAGTTTATTGTGATCTCCATTAGTGCAAGAATGTCCTGGGTGACACACTGCAGTGCAGGACAATTTGTTCTTCTTACAGAAGCAGTACTTAGCACTGTTGCATCTCGTTTTACATGCACATGATAACGAAGTTTGAGTATCCAAGAAAGGAGTTTTGTTGCCATTAGATGGTGTTGATAATTTCATTGCAGATGCAGGTGTACAATTCTTGTTTTTGCAATTATCCTCTTTATGACAGTGGGAGGTGCATTCAATTTTATTCTTCTTACAAGGGCACTGTTGTGAAAATGCACTCCATGGTGTACTTTCTTTAGAAACCGCTCGAAGTGACACACGAGTAGACCTTTCCCATCCTTTCACAGATAGATTGTAATTCCCTTCAAGCAATTCCATATCACAAGCAGAATAGCATTGGTTCAACACTCCTGATTTGCACCGCAAGCGGTACATTGCACGTGCTGTTCCAATCACCTGTACAATTATGCATGGCAGTCTATTAGGGTCAGTGGAAGCCCGATCAATGCGAGGAATTCTTACAGTAACACAATCTCCCACATGAAACTCTTTAACTTTGTGCTTAAGGCTGTATTTTCCCATCATCCTATTATTAGCATTTTTCAAATATTCCTTATCTGCAATCTGGCTTGTCAGTAGTAGCCAAAACCCTTGAATTGGACTTCAGTAAAGCCACCTATACAATGAAAAGAACCAGAAAGATTAATTAGGTTAAAGTATATATTTAGGCACTTACATGTCCATTGTTGTTACCATCCTGATCATAATCACTTTCATGACCATTACATACTTCTGAATCAGGAAGATTGCTTGCAGCAGTGGTTTTGTTTCTCTCCTCAACATTGCATTCGGACTGACTTGCAACAGTGTCCACATACGTACCTTCCAAATCCATTTCTACTACATCGTTCCCATCATCATCAAAATCATCTTCCTTGTCTACATCTCCACTGTACTTTGCTATATCTTCATCCTCCTTGTCTTTCTCCTCATCCTCCTCTTCTTTCTCCTCATCCTCCTTCTTTCTTCTCATCCTCCTCTTCTTTCTCCTCATCCTCCTCTTCTTTCTCCTCATCCTCCTCTTCTTTCTCCTCATCCTCCTCTTCTTTCTCCTCATCCTCCTCTTCTTTCTCCTCATCCTCCTCTTCTTTCTCCTCATCCTCCTCTTCTTTCTCCTCATCCTCCTCTTCTTTCTCCTCATCCTCCTCTTCTTTCTCCTCATCCTCCTCTTCTTTCTCCTCATCCTCCTCTTCTTTCTCTTCATCCTCCTCTTCTTTCTCTTCATCCTCCTCTTCTTTCTCCTCATCCTCTTCTTTCTCCTCATCCTCTTCTTTCTCCTCATCCTCCTCTTCTTTCTCCTCATCCTCCTCTTCTTTCTCCTCATCCTTCTCTTCTTTCTCCTCATCCTCCTCTTCTTTCACCTCATCCTCCTCTTCTTTCTCCTCATCCTCCTCTTCTTTCTCCCCATCCTCCTTGTCTTTCTCCTCATCCTCCTCTTCGTTCTCCTCCCCCTTCTCTTCGTTCTCCTCACCCTCCTCTTCTTTCTCCTCACCCTCCTCTTCTTTCTCCCCATCCTCCTTGTCTTTCTCCTCATCCTCCTCTTCGTTCTCCTCCCCCTTCTCTTCGTTCTCCTCACCCTCCTCTTCTTTCTTCTCACCCTCCTCGTCTTTCTCCTCACCCACTTCTTCTTTCTCCTCATCCTCCTCGTCTTTCTCCTCATCCTCCTCTTCGTTCTCCTCACCCTCCTCTTCTTTTTCCTCACCCTCCTCTTCTTTCTCCTCACCCTCCTCTTCTTTCTCCTCACCCTCCTCTTCTTTCTCCTCATCCTCCTCTTCTTTCTCCTCATCCTCCTCTTCTTTCTCCTCATCCACCTCTTCGTTCTCCTCATCCACCTCTTCTTTCTCCTCACCCTCCTCTTCTTTCTCCTCATCCTCCTCTTCTTTCTCCTCATCCTCCTCTTTTTTCTCCTCATCCTCCTCTTCGTTCTCCTCATCCACCTCTTCGTTCTCCTCACCCTCCTCTTCTTTCTCCTCATCCTCCTCTTCTTTCTCCTCATCCTCCTCTTCTTTCTCCTCATCCTCCTCTTCTTTCTCCTCATCCATCTCTTCTTTTCCCACATCATCCTCTTCTTTGTCTTTCTTCACTTCAAAACATCTTCATCTAGCTGTCCCCGAAAGTTGACATCTGGAACAAAAATTGCCCTTGGAGGTTGGCCAAATACTAACTCATATGGGGTTTGTTTGGTGGTGTCATGAACCTGAGTGTTCATTGTGTCTGCAGAGATAAATAAATACATCATAACATTTAAAGCATATATAGAAAAAATTGGATCACTTACACACAATAACCATTGTGGGGAAGGATCGCTGCATTCAACAACCTTGGCACTGATCATTCTTTCAAGTGTGTAGTGTCCCTGCTCAACTAGCCCTTGGGATTGGGGATGTTGCGGACGACTACTGATTAGCTGCACATGACCTGGCCATGTTGAAACTACATCTCCAATGAGTTTTTTTTTAATTCTTTGCCATTATCACTGTGAATGATAGCAGGCAAGCCAAAAACTGGGAAAACATAGTTGTGCAATACTTTAACCACATGGTTTGCCTTCTTTTTCACAAGAGGAAATGCAAAGTTAAACTTTGACCAATGATCCACAATGTAGTTGCATCCATTATGTGGCATATGCCTCATATCAATCAGATCAATCTACAGATATGAATAAATATTTTGTACATGTAGTAAGCATGAATAGTGATTAAACCTACCTGGATACGACCATCAGCTATTATTGGTCTTAAAGGGGCTTTGGTGTGCTGTGGTTTCCTTAAGCTGCATGTTGAACACAAGCTTACATACTTTTCAACCACAACTCTTGGTATGTAGGAGTACAATGACTGGACCTACAGTGTATAAGAAGTGACACACACGTGACTCAACTTAGCATATGCATGTATACGGTACTCCAATAGCAAGGAAATACTACTTACCCTAGCATAGGTTTTTCTTGGGCCGGTGTCATAGGGTATACGGTCCGGCCCAATTTTCGGTCCGGCGGACCGTATTCCCTTAGGGAATACGGTCCCCCCCGGACCCAACTCCCTAGGGAATACGGTCCCCCGGACCGAGTTCCCTGGTTGTACAAAACCAATTAACCGGACTCAATTCCCTAGGGAATTGAGTCCCCCCCC
Organism: Spongilla lacustris; assembly: GCA_949361645.1. Lineage (NCBI taxonomy): Eukaryota > Metazoa > Porifera > Demospongiae > Spongillida > Spongillidae > Spongilla > Spongilla lacustris. Next base: position 7,444,029 of record OX442422.1, read on the forward strand.
GGACCGTATTCCCTGGTTTTAAATACATGCATGTATATGTATATTCCACCCGGCCCTTGCATTCACGTAAGGGCTGGCACATTTGGTTCGAAAAGCAAAAGCCAATGATCGCAGGTCGTCAACTATATGAGCAGCTTCAGTAACAATTAACTGTTTTCTTCAGTCTGTAACAATTAACTGTTTTCTTCGATCGGTCAGGGATGCTTATTCTAAAACTAATTTGTTATATGTATTATACTAAGTTGTTCCTATTTATATTTGTTCCCGTTATGATTTGGTTCGAAAATGATCGCATACAGGTCGTAAACTATGCATGCAGCTTCTGTAACAATTAACACTGTTTAATATTATCAAATCGTGTGAACACCAAATGCAGACGAAGTAGCGGAATAAAATGAAAAGAAATAAAAAATATACACATAATTATATCATAATAGTCAACTGAACGTAAGAGAGATGAGGGTACTGGATAAATCTAGATCTCAATTCAGTTCGTACCTGTAAAAAAAAAAATAAATCTAGTACACTTCAGCCATTATTGTTTAGAGAATGATGCATAAGTGTTTTTCATTCATGTGCATGATAAAAAGTGAATTTCATAGACAAATAACGCAGCTCGTGTGCCCAGATATTTTCTGCAGAGAGGGGGAGGTAAGAAAAAGAAGAGGGATGAGAAGAGAAGTGAGAAGAGGTAAAGGGACACATAGCATGGGCCCTTAACAAATTGGTTCTTAATTAGTGGTTAACTCGACCTGGCACACTCTTTAAGTATGACTGCATACTTCCTCTATACACCTGTGTCAGGAGAAAAAGAAATGGGATGAGAGAGGAATGAGTGGGGGATAATAGTCAAGAGACATGTTAATATTGAGTGTACTCAATTTCATACCTAATTAAATCAGCCAAAAAGTGAATTTCACAGATAAATATAAGGTTGGCGGCATCAATTAATATTGCTTGTGTCTTTTTAGTCTTGAGTGTCACTGTGTACTGATTAGACACATGGCATTCGCAAGATAGTGTAACGTACATACTTTCCAAGTATTGAAAACTATTATACTGAAATACTACAACCCAGTTGCATGGCAACCAGCCATACATACACGTATAACATAGCCAATCATAACACACATAGAATATGACCAATCTTGTAAGTTCTATACTTGTCACAATAGCTACTTGTTGCTGCATATGATTAAATCCATGCTTAAGGATTACAATAAAACTGAATAACTGCTTAAGGATTACAATAAAACTGAATAACTAACTGTTTTAGTGGTGTTGTATGGGCTGGATGTCTTTGTGTAGGTTTGATAGAAAATTTACATATCTTGTAGGGACAGCGTCTCTTTGTAATATCCTCACATGTCTTTAAGCCGTCTGGCTTGTCTTTGTGTTCATGTAAAAAGACGTGCCTGCATATACGTCATCTGAGGGTAAGTGCAAACAAACAATACACACTGACCTTAAATAGATTGATTCCCTCCAGTGGAAACACACAGTCGCCAATCCTTGTCTTAGAGGTGCATATACATACAGGTGTATATCATCTGAGGGTACGTGCAAACACACTGACCTTAAAAATTCCTACCTATGAGAACACATGATCTCCAATCACCTTGGAGAGGTGCGCATCTACACCCTATAAGAATGCAATACATATACATCATCTGAGTGTAAGTGTAAACACACATGACAAATTGACTTTAAATTAACACACTGATTCTCTGCAATTGAAACACATTGTCACCAGTCTTCCTCCGAGAGTTGTGCATCAATAAGAATGCACCTTTGAAACACACTGAAAGAACAGTTTTCCATCCTCCCCCTTAGGCTTATTACTATAGTACCCATATTAGAGCCCAGTAGAAACTTAGACTGCTAGAAAACACAGCAATGGGGAGTTATCGCCAAATCATTGATTGTGAAGTTAGGAAGGAGCGTTTATAGAAATGGACCAAACTGGCTAGATCTCTACCGGTGTAACGGTCGTGAAACGATTTAAAAAAAAAAAAAAAACAAACAAACTAGAATTCACTGCAAATATCAATCTATTCTTACCTAAACGATATACTGCTACGAATCGTCGATATCAATCCTCACGCCGCGCCAGTATAGCAATATCAACTTACTTGCTTCTCTTTCCATGTTCCAGAGGGTGAAAACAGGCTTCTATTACATGTATACCACTTATAGTATAAAGTACACGAATAACAAGCCTTAATTAGCACCTTACACCAACACAGTTTATCCCGCCCATGATTCAGGAATATAATAGGTCTATACAGGGGACAGTAGATAGGAAGTTTGGAGTTCATGCAGTGATCCACTCCAACAGTATGACTGTCAGTTCAGTTGCATCAATATCCGGGCCTACCTGACAGATACTAGCAGACATAGGGGAGAGTAGTTGAACTGGTATTAGGACGTGCAAGCGATGTTGGCTAATAAATCGGCTAGTGTACGCGGCTACAAAATGAAGAATGAAATCCCACTTATGCCAACGATGTACACACATGTATATGTGCTATGAAAGTTTGAACCATCGTAATTGCTGGCTTACACTGAGTCTCGTGGATTGTACTGATACACATATAAAAATATGTTACCGCACAAACTGCATAAAAAATGAGACACAAGATGGTTATCAGTGTATGAATTGTATTAAGCATATCATTTGTCAAATATTACATGTATACAGACCTTATATATTTAACTTGCTAGGTCTGTATATAATATTTGATAATTGCGATAAATTTTATTTACTAAATTGGTGCCTACATCACCAATTTAAAACCCGAAAGAACTTCTGTCTTGTTTTTAAATTGTTTTCATTGTATAACTTCTGTCTTCTTGTGTTTAAATTGCTTTCATTATATAAATTCTGTCTTGTGTTTAAATTATAAATTAGCTATTCATTATAATATATACACATTAAACATCTGATAACGTGAAAGAACTTCAGAGTCTGTCTTGATTTTAAATTGCTTTCATTATATAACTTCCAAATCATCAATTAGAACTTCTGTTTCGTGTTAAAATTGTTTTCATTATAAATTTGTCTGCCTTAACGGTTGCGATTTTGGTGAGAATCGTTTTCTCTTTTTAATTATAATTACCAGTGGTTGTCAAACGCTAACGGTTGCGATTTCGGTGACGATCGACTTCTCTTTTAATTATACACGCTATATGATTACCAGTGGTTGTCAAAATCAAATCTCCTTTCTGTCAGGGAATTGAGTCCGCCTCCTCCCCCGGACTGTATTCCCTGGATGTACAATATTTTACACGGACCGTGTTCCCTAGGGAGTTGGGTCCGGGGGGGGACCGTATTCCTAAAGGGAATACGGTGGTCCACCGGACCGAAAATTGGGCCGGACCGTATACCCTATGACACCGGCATGCAGACAATCTTTATCATGGATCTGTTTCAAAATATGGTAAATTCCTCTACTATAGCGACCCTTCTCTAGCCTTTCATAATTGTGCGGTCATTAGCGTTCTATACATGTATACCAACGAACAGTATAATCAAATTAAATTTACGAACACAAAAGGAACTACCTCCTTTCCCCCCTTGACTTGGACAACCAATGCATTCCTTACTCCAGCTTCAGGCAAGTCTAGCAGTTGAAATCCACTTCTTTTAATAAGGTGGCGAAAGTTTCTATCCTCAATGCAAAGAGGATTCTTTAAACAGCTGATGATCCGCTCTCCAAACTGTTGGTGAATTACGGCACTTCTTGTTCTCTTAGCGTCTTTTGGAAATGCAGCAACAAGGTATTCTACGAACGCATCCATCGGGCGTGTAACACGTGGATAAGTGAATGTGACACCTTGTTGGTGCATGCGCAAGTCACTATCCGGTTACATAACCGGCCGTCCGGTTGTGTATCCGGTTGTCCGGTTGTGTATCCGGTTGTCCGGTTACGTAACCGATCGATTGCTGGGCATCCGTACGGAACATACATATATAGTACATGTACGTGGTAGCTTGCACGCTGCGTTCTATATATAGATGTTGTATTATAATTAAGAAAGCCCTCGGTGCTAACTTCCGTTATATAGCTTTGCCAGGTCTATAGATGTTGTGTAAAGAAAAAAAAAATTGTTTTCATTCAATTGTATATGAAACAGACAGGTATACTATATAATTTTACGTAGCCATGTTGTGCTGGCTGTTATACTGCTCTCTATTTAACTTCAAAAAAGTGCTTGAAAGTAAACATGCATGAGTGCAGGTGAATTGTTTGCATATATGCTACACCAGGACTTCAAGGCACACTAATTTGTGCAAGAATTACACTCTGGTGGAAACCATTGGTTTACGATTTCATCCATTCAATGTCCATATTCCACCTGCATGGTCTTCGAAGACTCACGAATGGCCACGATGTCTTCAATTTATAGTTAATTCGATCATGCGACACCTGCCATAATTAAAAGTGCCTAAATGATGGGAAGATGGAACCATTTCCAAGTAAAAAAACTGAGAGAAAATTTTGAAGAATCGATATATTGCATGCGCATGTAAAAAAAAAAAACATAAAGGATGGTACATGCATGGCGGCTTGTGATAGTTTTGATAAACGGTTCCATGAAGATTGCATATAAATACACCATTTGGAATCTGGAAAGAGCCACAAACAGGATGGGTGTGTAATGAACACTAGTCTTTAATATGTCATAAAATTCTTTTTCATGCAGCTACTTCAATTTGGTCAAATGAGCTCAAGGAATGTTAAGAACCCAAGGATTAATGAAATCATTTTTTAAAACTTACCTGCGTCTAGAGAGAAATGGATTTCTTATCTATTACTATCTACATACAAAAGAAGGGGCTTCTTCCATGACTTAATTTTATTTGCATGCTTCTTTCTCATGCGTACGCATAAGAGACTTAGAGGCAGAGCATTATATACGTTTAAATTGAAATTTTGGAAGTAGGCCTAGGTCTTTGTAACTATATCAACTATCATAGATAGTTTTCAGCAGTTAAGTTTCATCAATACTACCTCCAGCAACCTGAGCACAACAGTCCAGCCGGCGCCTCTTTGGTGCAAAGACAACCTGATGAGCCTGACAGCCTGTGAATACACGTTAGAAGACTGATGATGTTGCTTATATAGAATCAGCTGCAAATCCAAACGGGGTCTTTTGGTTGGTTCATTCACATTCTGATATCTCTCAGCGAGAATTTTAAATAATCAGTACAATGTAGTCTCTAAACTATCTTTTAAAATTTATTTTAAGGATAGATCGTCACCAACGCGTAGGCGCGTTAACCTAGGTCCGTGTACTTTTCCACAATTTAATTTCTCCTATTTCTATTTATACACGGAGGGCCTTTTGGGCTCGATTGTCAATGTTGCACGTGATCGAATTCAATTTGTGGCCTAAATCCAGTGCGCCGCAAAGTATTGAAAAATGAAAAATGAAGTACCGTCGTCTTTATCAATATAATGAAAAATGCTCCATCTGCAACGGAATAATGGTATGGAAGCAGTACCGACCTGTCTCCAATCACCGGAATCGACCGCTCTGCGCGGAACACGTACCCTGGCCTGTAGGCGTGTGTTAGCTATTTATAGCGTTCTGTATCGTGGTTTGTACTCGATGCTACAAACAGTATACTAATTTAGAATGTGCGTTGGTGAAGAATAATAGTGTGTTTCTCTAGTCTTTACCCATCTATACTATCGCCAGTCAGCGTCCTGTTTAATGGCGTATGGAAACATGTGCATATGTGACCAAATGTTAGTTTAGCCATAGATTAAACCTTATGGAACCCTTCCTCCTCATCCTCACTCCCTCCCTCTTCCACTCCCTATCTACCCCTGCCTTTCTATAAAGTGTGTACAACAATAGCACTGACAATTCTAAGTCAGTTGCACAAGGTCAGAGTACCTTAATAGGTTGCCATGGTAACTAATAAGAACAATATGAGAGAGTAGAAGGTCACATAGTTATCTTTTCATGGGCTTTGAATGGGTTGTCAACTGTTGTCATGTATCCTGTACTGCTTGCTTACTAATGTTGTCATTTCTTGCACAGCTCTCTAATGTGATGAATTCATTAGTATGTATTTTCTGTCAAGGCACACGAGTTTAGTGCAAGAAGGCATGCATGCTGCATGCTGTGCATGTGATGTATGTGTGTATGTGCATGTATGTACATGTATGTTATTGTATGTATGTATGTATGTATGTATGTATGTATGTACGTATGTACGTACGTGTATCCATGCTTACCTACATGTACACATCCATACATACACATAATAGCTGTATGTAAGTGCATGTACTAATACTTGCCATTTGTGCTAAATATAGTCGGTCCCACAGCCAATCATCCGCCACCTAGGTCATATTCCTGTGTCCTCGGTCCCCACCCAGGTGCCTATTGCCTCTGGATGCTTTGGGCATGAGAGTTCTACTCTCACGCAGATATAGGACCGACTATGTCGGTCCTATAGCCTTATATCACAGCACACCCCGCCCGCTGACACATGGGTGAGGCTGGCTAGGAGTCCCCTACCCGGGTAACCCAGGTATCCCGCTTGTTGTAGGCCTGTCATATGAGGCTATGGGAGCGACTAAATAAAATTTATACATTGTATACATGTATTATAGGAATACAAGAAAACTTATTTAATCTACAATACCCACCAAACACTCCAAATGTAAAGGCAAAACACCTTAAGAGGATCACTGTTGCATTTGCTCTGACAAGGTTGAGACACTGGCAGACAGAAACAAGCACACACATAATTCATATAGTAACTGTCCACCTTATGAATGATACTGTTGTACAGATTGTTCTGAATGCTCCCGCCACATGCCTCCCATGGTATGTACCTCCCCCCCCCCCTACTCAGATCACATGATGATTGGTGTGCATACCAACTTCTAATAATAGTACATGATAGGCTTTACACATTTACCAGCAACAAACACACTCACCACAATCAGGCTTACAATTACTCACACTACTACAGCAATCATAAACTACACACAAGGCTGGGCAGGGGGGCTCAATCTGGAGATACACCCACATCTCCTTATGGAAAAACCCCTGAGGAAAAACGTCTAGCAGGAAAAAATCCACCATACATGTTGGAGAAAAAGCCTCTAACTAGCACTGCCCAGTCATATACAACTTAGAACACTTTCTACAAACAGTCCAACAGCTGCCACCTTCTCTGTGCCAGGGATCATCTGCCATCAGTCAAGGAATCTGCTCTTGTGATAAGACACATATGCTACCATTTGGCACGAAACAAAGCACAACCAAATAAAATAGAATTACTGGTGCCTACAAGTGCTATGTATGCACGAACGCTTAGACTGAACAACTGCATCCAGCTACTGCTTTTACCTGGGCTGCCAGCTGCCACTTACAGCTGGCACCGCCAATAACCAAGCACAACCCCACCATTGTACACATACCATCCCCGATCATTACCATGCGTACCGGCCCTACTTAGGTGGGAGCTAATTTTCGGTCTACTTTAAAACTTTCAGATCACAGGAAAGTGTATATTTCTTCATTCAATAAATGCATGGTGTATAATAGCTGCTTCTCATCCTAGTTTTATAATTATCCTAAGTTACCAATGTTCAGTTCCGTGTACATCCCATATTCATTTGACAAAAACTGCTAAGACTGCAGGTCTCTAAGCGTGGAACATTATTATTAACAGCACATGACATTGTAATTTGTTTTTCGGTTTACTACATGTAGTTTTATTTTTCATTGTGATGAAGACGATGTCATCCTGACCCTGCCTGCATGCACACACATAAAAGCTTAGGGTACTGGTTTAAAGTAGATAAATTTTACTGATGTTAACCTGGTTAGTCAATTTCATACGAAAGAGTACACATGTATTACACTGTACGTATGCATGCATCTGTTCATCCATTCACCCATTCACTTCACACAACACACACATGTATAAATACTGTACATATGTTCACAGATCATACATACATACACATACATCATACATCACATGCACAGCATGCAGAATGCATGCCTTCTTGCACTAAATATAATATACTCGTGTGCCTTGACAGATAATACATACTAAAAATTAATCACATTAGAGAGCTGTACATGTTGCATGCAAGAAATGACAACTGCATTAGTAAGCAGTACGGATACATGACATGAATTGGAACAGTTGACTACCCATTCAATGCCCAGAGACAGATCGTCCTTTCCACCATGTACTAATGAAGTGCAGTTTTCTCACCCTATGAAAAGATATGTATGTGACCTTTCACTCCCTTATTGTTCTTATTAGTTACCATGGCAACCTGATAAGGTACTCTGACCTTGTACAACCATGTTAGAATTATCAGTACTGTTGTTGTACGTACTATATACATATAGAAAGGCAGGGCTATATAGGAAAGGAGGGTGAGGAGGAAAGGTCATAAGGTGATTAATCTATGGCTAAAAAATCACATTTGGTCCCATATGTACATGTTTCCGTACGCCATTAAAGAGGACGCTGACTGGCAATTGTATAGATGGGTAAAGACTTACTATTAATCTTTGACACCAACACACACACACATTCTAAATAGTATACTGTTTGTAGCATCAGGTACACACCATGATTATGACGATACAGAACACAACAATGTATAAATAGGTACACATGCTTACAGGGCGTACGTATTCTGTGCAGAGGGGCCGATTCCGGACATCGGAGACAGGTCGGCACTGCTTCCAGACCATTATTCCATTGCAGATGGAGCACTGTTCATTATATTGATAAAGACGACATTTTATTTGGTTCTTTGTTTGGTGCCAAATGGTGGCATATGTGTCTTAACACAAGAGCAGATTCCTTGACTGATGGCAAATGATCCCTGGCACAGAGGTGGCAGCTGTTGAACTGTTTGTAGAATGTATTTTAAGTTGTATGTGGCTGGGCAGTGCTACATGTAGTTAGAGAACATGTATGGTGGATTTTTTCTTGCTAGACGTTTTTCGTCAGGGGGTTTTTCCATAAGGTGATGTGGGCTCATCTCCAGATTGAGCCCCCAGCCCAGCCTTGTGTGTTGTTTGTGATTGCTGTAGTAGTGTGAGTATTTGTAAGCTTGCCTGATTGTGGTGAGTATGTTTGTTGCTGGTACATGTGTAAAGCCTATCATGTACTATTATTAGAAGTTGGTGTGCACAGTTGACATGGCACCAATCATCATGTGATCTGAGAAGGGGGGAGGGTACATACCATGGAAGGCATGTGGCAGGAGCATTCAGAACAATCTGTACAACAGTATCATTCATAAGGTGGACAGTTACTATATGAATTGTGTTTGTGTGTGCATGTTTCTGTCTGTCAGTGTCTGAACCTTGTCAGAGCAAATGCAACAGTGATCCTCTTAAGGTGTTTTGCCTTTACATTTGGAGTGTTTGGTGGGTATTGTAGATTAAATAGGTTTTCTTAATAATTTTTATGTAGCATAAATGGCAAGTATTGGCACAGTACAAGCACTTACATACAGCTATTATGTGTATGTATGGATGTATACATGGAGGTATATATGCATGTATGTATGCATGTATGCATGTATGCGCATGCATGCATGTAGGTATATATGCATGTATGTATGTATGTATGTATGTATGTATGTATGTATGTATGTATGTATGTGTGTATGCATGTATGTATGTATGTATGTATGTATGTATGTATGTATGTATGTATGTATGTATGTATGTATGTATGTATGTAGGTATGTATATATGTATGTATGTATGTATGTATGTATGTATGTATGTATGTATGTATGTATGTACGTGTGTATGTATGTGTGTATGTATGTATGTATGTATGTGTGTATGTATGTATGTATGTATGTATGTATGTATGTATGTATGTATGTAGGTAGGTATGTATATATGTATGTATGTATGTATGTATGTATGTATGTATGTATGTATGTATGTATGTATGTTGTATGTATGTATGTATGTATGTATGTGTGTATGCATGCATGCATGTATGTATGTATGTATGTATGTATCTATGTATGTATGTATGTATGTATGTGTGTATGCATGTATGTATGTATGTATGTATGTATGTATGTATGTATGTATGTATGTATGTATGTATGTATGTATGTATGTATGTATGTATGTAGGTATGTATATATGTATGTATGTATGTATGTATGTATGTATGTATGTATGTATGTATGTTGTATGTATGTATGTATGTATGTATGTATGTATGTATGTATGTGTGTATGCATGCATGCATGTATGTATGTATGTATGTATGTATGTATGTATGTATGTATGTATGTATGTATGTATGTGCATGGTAATGCATGTCTAGATCTTATCAAGAGTTTATGTTCCATAGTAACATGTACTAAAATCAATTGCAAGATATAAATAAACTGGACAAGTGATATGCAATATGAATGCTTCTGTACAGTATTACAGGATAACAATTAAATGTATGTGCGCAGTGTTTAGAGGCTGTTGACAGAACCAGGATCAGTACATAAATAATTTGACCTGAATTAGGGCCCCATGGTTATAGTGTCCCCTGCTTAGGCACATCCTTTATGGTCTAGTTACAAATACCAGAAGAACAGACCAGTACCAGTGCATATTAATTACACTGCAAGCCAAGTACTGCAGGTTAACCAGTTAGTCCATTTCTCAAGAAAGGGGTGTATTTGTTAGCATGCATGGATACACAATGTGTGCAATGCATCCATCCATCCATATTCATCCACCCACCTACACACATTTACATATAAATACGCATACATACATACACACATACTACATACAACATACATAAACTGTGATGCATGCATGCCTTCTTGCGCTACATATAACATATACTCGTGTGTCTTGAAAGAAAATACTTATATCATTTCTTTTTAACATTAGAGAGCTGCACATGGTGCATGCAAGAAATGACAACATTAGTAAGTAGTACCGATACATGACATTGGTTACAGTTGAGAATGAAAGACCCTATTCAAAGCCCAGAGACTTTCCACCATGTACTAATGAAGTGCAGTTTTCTCACCCCATGAAAAGATACTTATATGATGTATCTACACCTTCCACCTCCCTCTCATACAATGTATTGTTCTTATTAGTTACCATGGCAACAAGGTACAGCGCTTTGAACTTGTGCAACCACCTTAGAATTGTCAGTGCTGTTGTTGCAGTTTATAGATCTAGTTGGGAAAGCCAGCAGGGAGGGAGAGGGTGGGAGGGCGAGGAGGAAGAGTTCTGTAAGGTCATAAGGTGCATAGGCTAAACTGTCACATTTGTCCACAGTATCACATATGCACATGTTTAGTTTGTATGCCATTAAATAGGATGCTGACCATCGATTGAATATTTTAGCTACATTGCACGTAAAGACTACAGAAACACACCCTATTAATCTTCGCAACACACACGCACACACACATATACTGTTTGTAGCATCGGGTACACACCACGATACAGAACGCTATAAATAGGTAACACACGCCTACAGGGTACGTGTTCCGCGCAGAGCGGTCGATTCCGGTGATTGGAGACAGGTCGGTACTGCTTCCATACCATTATTCCGTTGCAGATGGAGCATTTTTCATTATATTGATAAAGACGACGGTACTTCATTTTTCATTTTTCAATACTTTGCGGCGCACTGGATTTAGGCCACAAATTGAATTCGATCACGTGCAACATTGACAATCGAGCCCAAAAGGCCCTCCGTGTATAAATAGAAATAGGAGAAATTAAATTGTGGAAAAGTACACGGACCAACCTACATGTAGGCGTTGCAAATCGCTTTATTTCAAACAATGAACAAAGAGCCAACGCTTGAAATAATGGGAATATACTAAAGAGGGCTACTTGAATGCAAGGTGGTGGCAGAAAACACCACCAACGAGCTGCTAGTGTCACGTACGCTTTGTTGGGGCACGCCCCTCATTTAGCTGGAGTTGTTCCGATTTGCAAAAAACTTACTAGAAGCATTCATCGTTTTATAGGCAGCTATAATTTTAACTCTCTTTGCCAAATACACACGATTTGCAACTTTTATACTCATTTTCATCAGGATCGTGGGCAATTTTTGTACGCTCCTCCATCTCGTTTGTATATCTAAAGTGCCGATGGTTGAATGAGCTCCAATGCGAATTAGAAACGAAGGCCTATGCTTAAGTGTTACTGTATTTGAGTTCAAAGTTTTATATGGTATTGAATGCGAGGACCATACATTGCAATAGAACGCCTACACGTAGGCTAAAACAGCACTTTTCGCCTACATGTAGGCGTTTGTTCGATCTATCAAATTTAAGAACTAAACCATCGGCGAATATCGACCGACGCGACATATTTGGCCAGTAAGAGGTTCCCTTCCGTACGGTCTCTTCCTTGAAGCCCACCACTTGCCGAAGCATGGCACTCATCCTTCTATCCTTATACCTTGCTACGTCTTGTAGAGCTTCACCCCTTCGCGGATGCTTCAGATCGTCGGTTGCACTCGAAGGATATGATCTATATCGGTTCCAGATCTGGACATTGTAAAGGTTTTCATCGATCAGTATCATATCACAGCCGGGTAACCGGCATATCGGCTGTCGATTGCCCCACGCATTTATAAAGAAGAAAAACAATAAAGGAAACAAGAGACACGTGTTATAGTTGCTAGCGGGAAACTTTTTTCAGCGCATGCGCTCGGGTCCACAATATGCTTACTCAGTAAAGTACCTATACTTTTTGCAGACATGTCCGCACATAGCGCTTGAGTCACTATAATCTTTGCTAACAGGCAGCTGTGCCTAGGAATTTGTATAATTAATTTTGAGCATCTAGGTAGGGACATGTACATGTATGGCCTTGACTTACCTGCATGATGGCACCCTGATTTCATGATGGTAGGTGCACAGGAAGTGCAAATCAAAATTTAAAAAGCCATTGTTTAATCCTTGCCGATGCTACTGAAAGGAATGGCTTCCTTTGCATGACGTTCTTGAGCCCCAAGTAATCTGTTTCCTACAGGTTTGGCTTACCACACCTTTATATTCTTGATACACTATTTCAACATATTGTATTGTACATTCGTGGACTTGTCTTGGTCACACTGCCAACCAATCTTGACAGCAAAAAGTGGTCTGTCCTGACCAATTTTCGCATGACAGTCCTCGCATTGCCATCTAGTAGTTATGCCATGGTACAAGCCTCCTTAGTCCAGCTGAGTGTCTTGGCAGTGGAACTTCTGGAGCAGGTCCAATGACAGGCCATCAACATGTACCCCCTGGATCTGCTCCTGTTATTGGAACACTGTCTATGGATAACCAGAAACACAAATATCATTAATTAACAGCATGTGCCCAACCCTCTCACTTCATCATCATCATTCACTTCATCATGTACATGTACGTGTGCTCTGGAGTTGTGCAATGACAGGTCCCCAGGCTACCAACATTCATCGTCCTTTGCCACCATACTCCACATACAAATGTATATTAGGAATCAGACGCATTCTTTAGTGGACACCCATTATCTGGTTGAGGATTGCACTGTCTGAGTATACAGTGTCATGCAGACTCTGCATATGAAGAACATGTCTGCATATGAACACCTTAATGATATGCATCTGCATATGCAGAGTCTGCATGACATTGTATACTACACACTGCCATGCAGTGTGAATTATAACCAGAACATTTACTCTAGTGTGGCTATGCCCTGACATTTGTGCATTGTAACCATGTTATATCCACTCCAGGATGGTTATACTCCTCTACACATCGCTGCAAGGGAAGGTCATACTACTTATGTGGGATGTCTCCTTTCCAGACCTGGTATTGATGTGAACATTAAAGATAGGGTGAGTCAGCTGGTCCATTGAGTAGCTGTATGAATAACACAGATTCATGTCCATTGACAACATGTACATGTATGTGCTAATAAGGGGATGGGTACTTGAGTTTTGTATGTAGTGTCATTGCTGTAACACAAGCCTGCATATAGGAACTAGCACTACAGATGCCTCAAGGGGTACAGAGTGTGTACATGTACATGTAAGCAGACACAAAATATATTCAGTTTTTTGAACAAGAAAATATTTTGTCACCACTGCTTGCGCAAATGGTCAACTATGGCACATGGTGAGAGCCAATGGGACATCTGAATGAGCTTCAAATAGCAGCATCCTTGGAGGGAATTTTCTTTTCACCATAATATGCCCCTTGGCCCATTCTACATAGCATAATAATGGTAATAATTAATGGGTGGGGTTTTACTTTTACTTGCAATACAGTTGTTCCAAACCCTTGCTGTGTAAAACTGACTCCCACACGCACATACACACATATGTATAGGGTGGGAGTGGCCACATCAGAGCTGTACTGTATGACAATACATTTCACTTCACATATTGGAGTAGTGAGAGTTAAGTTATTTAAGTTTAGGGACACTTAGCCGTCCTCTTTCCAGACAACCTCAGCCATTTTCTGTTCTCCTGCTGCAGCTGAGGCACCTGGGGTCTGACCTGTACCTTGTGGTTAATTAGCTATTCAGATCCATTCCCAACCCTTCAAAACTTGTATCCACTAATTGTTAGCACAATGATCACTTGCAAGCAGCGGTGGGATATTGTACTTGGAATTTTCTTCAGTCGATTTATGTCTGGACATGTATGTAGGTTCAGACTTCTCTTTCATTGCTCCAGCCGGTACTTTCATTCCAATTGTTCCCCACCTCCCCATGTTAGGAAGATGAAAGTGACCAACCCAAACATCTCACCTTCCATCCCCACAGTACAGTTTTAGTAATCCTGCTGACTATATACCAAACTAATGTTCATTGAAACACAGCAATGAACACACACACAAAACTGTTCTGCTTCATGGAGTTATGCTGATTGGTTAATAATCTACAAGTGTAGAATTTTTACTGGAACAGGGACCCACCACCAGTATCCATATTTGGCAATTGCAAGGGGACCCGTTCACCCCTACTGTTCACATGTTGTTGAATTCCACTTACTATAGTGTGGCTATACATATTATATAATATCCAGTTGTGCCCTGACATGTGTGCATTGTACCCACCATGTTGTACCCACTTCAGAATGGTCACACTCCACTACACCTTGCTACAAGGGAAGGTCATACTACTTGTGTGGAATATCTGCTTTCCATTCCTGGTATTGATGTGAACATTAAGGATTCGTGAGTTAATAGTACAATGCACTCATGTACATGTACCATGTTTGCTAAACTCTGGTACCTTACACACTCCAGGAAGGTAATACTCCATTGCACTACACTGCAAGGGGAGGTCATACTAATTGTGTGGGACATCTCCTTTCCACTCCTGGTATTGATGTGGATACTGCATTCCAAGAACTTTTCCGGCTGGAAACAATTGCAAGATCTGGACTAATTTATATGCATTATACAAATGTGCATCTGTTTTAGCAGACCCAGGTCCCAGTAACTAAATATTGCACTGCACACGTGTATTACACAAAGAAAAAAAAAAAAAAGACAATCCCTTTTGCTGTTTCTAAAGGTGTGCCATTCCTTCATTTCAACAATTGATATACAATGGACCGGTGATGACCTGATGATGGTCTGGTTACGTTAACGTTCGCCAGTGATTAATTAATTGTTATATTACAAGTGGGCTAGATGCCATCTGCTCCGTGTACTTGATGTTCCACCTTACCAGCACTCGCTATCCTCTCACATTTTATAAGGAAGATGACTTCAATTCTTTTTTTTTTTTTTTTTGATACAACTACTTTTTCAGATTGCATGCTATGTCTGCACATGCATCCCATGCATGGCTCTAAGTGCGGCCTTCGCCAAAGATGTATGTTTTCCTGATGCAGGTCATCCTACAATGACAATAATAACAATCCTAAAAAGAATGTGCACATGCATCCCTTTATTTGCACAATCTAAATACAATGGACTGGAGATCATCTGATGTATGTCTGGTTTCATTCGCCAGTGCAATTAATTTATTATATTACAAGTCAGCCAGCTCTGCTCCGTGTACTTGATGTTCCACCTCGCCTCAATGTACCTCGTTCCCAGTCTCTGCGGAAACTAATCAGAGGGGAATGTGTTTATAGATTATATACCCACGCGTCGACTATTATTCGTATATTGTATAAAATTTAGTAATCCCAAGAAGATGTGTGCTACGAAGAAGTTAGAAATCGGTATGGTATGAGGTTATGTAGTTGGGCGTAGCCCGACCTTCGCGTTTTGGCGGAGCGAAGATCGGGCTACGCCCTTCTAGCACAAATGGGGGTGGTCGAGTCTTAATGTAGGCCTACTTGTACGTGTATGTACTCGACGTAAAGTGGATATTATCTAGATCGGCATACACTTAAAGAACAGAAGCTTCGAGATGCGGCTCAGGGAGGTGATATTCGCGAGGTGGCTAGATTGATCAAAAGTGGAGTATCTGTAAATTCATCTGGCGAGGTGAGAGCTACTTACATGTACATGCCGTATACGTGTGAGGGTGTGGCTACATCAGACCATTTATATTACTACTTTCAGTTTGTCCTATGATCAAGTACAACACTCAGGACTGACCTCTATGGGACATCATGCCCAGTACTCGCCTATGTGTGTAATGGAGTAGCCATGTGTACATGTCACAACTATTGTACCAACTCCAGTGCATAGACCTCCTCCGCTTCTAATAATGTGCTGACCCAACTGATTAATTGTAATCTCATAATCTTAGTAATGGCCCTATCACCCTTGTGGCTGGTGTGCCACCCCCATGTTCCGGTGTCTGGGCACTGGTCTGGGCACTAGTCTCTAGGCGGTATAGGCACTGGTATAGTGTCCAGGAACTGGTCTGGGCACTGGCAATAAAAACATGGGCATGGGGAGGGGGGCTGTCCGCTGTTGATTCAACCAGTGGGGGGGGGGGGGGGGGGGGGGGGGGGGGGGGTGGCACCCTGATTCCAGAAATGCTGGGGGCGCCCATGGTAAAACACACTATTTCTCTAATTGCATGGTCCATCAAGGTCAATAATGCCCACACATGTATATGAGCTGCATTTGCTGGCATCTGGCCATCTATAATTAATCACTGCAATGTCATTGTATTCATTTTATAAGTGGGCCCAACTTTGAACAGGAGCAAAAGGGAACTAATATGATGGTGCATGATCACATGCAATGAACTCTTGAATGTTCATGTAAATGAGTGGCGTGATTAAATTTGACCTTTCTCTCTCACATCAATATCGGAAAAAATTTCAGCAATACTCTTTGTATGATGTAATGTACCTTTGTTGGGATCACAAGCAACATCAGATTGTTAAAAACGTGTGAATAATTTTTATATGGATAAGTGGCAGTGCATTCTTCATGTAATGCTAATTACTTTTATCGGTGTAAATGATTTTAAAAATACAAACAGTCTAGTTATGAAATTACATTTACATGTATGCATGCAGTGTTTTTAAATTCTTTAAGGACAAGTGACTATGAAAATTTAATCTGTACCTTGTTAAACAACCAATACCTCAAACAGTCTCAGGAAAACATGTAGCCTGTTATGCTTTTAGTTTAAATCCCTCATTACCTTTAGCACACTTAAATGTATGTCCATTGTACCCATCACATGTGTTGGCTTAACTATTGTACACACTCCAGTATGGTAGTACTCCATTACACCTTGCTGCAAGTGGAGGTCATACTACTTGTGTGGAACGTCTTCTTTTCACTCCTGGTATTGATGTGAACATCAAGGATAAGGTGAGTTGGTACTTTTAAAAGCATTAGTCATTAGTTATGGAAAGGTACTGGAGCAGACAACTTAGGACCATTCTGCAGAGTTCAATCTTAAAAGCTTAATAATGCTGACTAATTAGCAGTAGCAATGCACAAACTATACCTACAGCATAAATATGACCATAAAAGTGATGTCTGTGGTTGAACACCTTCAGACAATGGCTTACCAATTGCAAACCATAAAAGTGCAGAGTCGGTAGGTGAACACCTTTTGACATAAGAAGGACTGGGGACGAGGAAAGCATACCTAGAAGTACATCTGGTTACATTGGTCAGAGTTGACTTTTCCAAGGGTTGTGCCCATGCAACCAGATTGCAGGCAGGTGCTTTTTCATGTGTCAATTTATATATTATAACTTTGTTTACAAATGGAGCATACTAATACTAACTACCAAAGCGTACATGTACATGTACAAATTAATCATTACGTACAATGTAATTGTTGCTAAATTTAGGTGGTGACACGTTTTACCCATGCATTCCATTATCTCACAAAAGGCTTGAAGATGTACAAGTACACTGTAACTACGAACATACATTGTCTATGGTGCTTAAAAAATTTATAACATACCGGTATATACATGTATATCCAAAGGGCAATTTTCATGAAAACTGTCTCATATTATATTATGTTGGTTTCAAAGTACAAATTTGTTATACAAACACGTATAAGTATTCTAACAGAAGTGATACTGGAATGGTAGCATCATTTTAAAAACACTTGTGGAGTGCACGCATGCATACAATAAGGTATACTACCAGCACTCACCACACAAGCTTAAAGGTACCTATGCACTCCTGCTAATTCACACATACTGCGCCTGCTCATATGGGTAAGAACTCTTGCTCCTGCTCCTTGTTTTAGCTACTTATGCAATTTTTAAATGATTCCATGCTGTCATACATGTATATATCCGTATATCCACTTAATTATTGTACCCACTCCAGGGTGGTCATACTCAAATACACCTTGCTGCATAGGGAGGTCATACTACTTGTGTGGAACGATTCCTTTCTGCTTCACGTATTGATGTGTGAATAATACATGCAGATGCATGTCCCTTGGGAACATATACATGTACATGTACATGTATATGCTAATAAAGGCATGTGCATACCCTTAGGAACAATGGGAAGGATTTATACCTGTGAACAAGTGTTGATTTGTGAGCCATATCTACACAAATTATGATCTTTGCTGAAATGTATGCAAGCTTAAATAATACACACATATTGTAACAACAAATACCAAAAGAAGTATATGTACATTACCTCGGCTTGTGAGGTCTTAGATGGGACTTAATGGGCAAGAAGAGGTTATTTTAACATCTTCAGCACTTTAGCATAAACATATCATGTTTACACAAAGCACTGCACACAGTACTGCAATATGAGTATATGCAACAAGATTTGAAGTACTGGGATGATGAGGTAATGATATCCATTAATGTGAGGTGAAGACTTAAATAAAATGGGCACAACTTTATGATATACTGTCAACATTTGCATAAGTTTCTATTACATGTACATTTGTTTACATGTACAAGTACAACCATATTGACTGCCCGTAGGAAAAAATCGGCGTTGCAACGCGCCATAATGCGTTGTGACGCGCTTAAGACGTTGACGCTTAAACGCGGTTGCGAATGAGGTGCGATACACACAGCGCGATTAATCGCGCTTACTTGCGATACAACGCGGTATTATGGCCGAATTTTACGCGTTTGGCGCTCAAACGCGCTAAATCGCGGCATTTGCCCAGCGCGGGTAATGGCGATATATGATGATTATTAATCGCGATATACCGCGTTGGTCTATAAAGTGCATGACGTAATGCGAACTAGGTATTTATACACTTGCATATAAAATTTGTTGCGTAACATAAATCTCATTCATAATTTCAAAGGCACTACAAACTACAACAAAAGAGTCTGCAGCTGTGGAACTATTGGATTTCAAGGCCGCTGTACTGTTCCTGCACTTGCTATTCGTATTGAATTTTCTTCCACCTTTCCTCCTCAGCAGCATTATAGCTTCAGAGTATTTGTAAATGAGCTGCACTATAAAAATAAATTTCAGTTCGTCATACAAATTCAATTCATCATTTTCTGTGTAGCTTACTTCAGATTCCTCTGATGCATACAGGATTCATTTAGCGTACTTTGGTCTTCCATTGAGCACTATGAGCAGAGCAGTAAGGATTGCTGGTGTATCAGACAATGACTCACCATAGGAAATTCTTTTCAGGGGAGCTGTACTGTTGATGCAGATCTGAGCTGTGTGTACTGATCTATTCAATAGCCAGTATATGCACATCATAACACACCTACATGCTGATCACCAGCCCTATAGCAGCATGCCATTGTGGTGTGAGCTCACCCCTCCAGAGCTCAGCTAGCTGGTCGTTGTTGATAACTTGTACTTGTTTTCGATATCTCCTACGCAATCAAAAGCCAGATACATAATCAGCTCTTACGTACCTCTCTGTCACTCTGCGTAGCCTCGTTCAGCCTTGATTGTTTTTTTTCCCCAGCTTTTGATGTGACTGCTTCCTTTTCTTTGTTGTAATCTAAATAGAGAATATTTACACAACCTTAAGCTCTTCCTCATCCGACCGAATGGGCAGAATGGGCAATGGCCGAGGTGGTTCTGCTGTGTATAATGAGATAATGTTTCGAATATCGTCACGCGCTATACTGTACCGTTTATGTTCCTTCTGGTTTCTCTGATATTCTTTCGCCTCTTCTGTGTTTCATCTTCTTCGCCGCCGGAGTCATAATCTCTTCCATAGCGCTAGCAGCGATCGATGATTGCTTTCATCTCGTCGAGCGATCCTGATCATCACAACATACAAACACATATGTTTCTCACAAACCTATGTATACGATGTCTTCATATATACCTCTTCATCATTAGTCCATCTTACGGTGCAAGGCTGCTGCTCTTTCCTGTCCTTAAAGTCATGGAGTACTAAGCTAGTTTAATGGCGGATATATGCAAATTGCAGCTGGAGCTGTAAATGAAAAATGCAGCTGTCAAAGTTGCATCACCTGCGCATGCGTGCGGTATACATGTATATGTTTGTAGTACTGGAAAATTCGAATTCTAGTGTTGCCAAAACGAAGCGAAGAGTATCTGTACGATACGGATGTAGCGATTCTAGCAAGCTCAATATGCCTCTAGAACACTTATTTACAAGGCAATGTACTGCTAATTTCGATTGAATGTTCAATAGATTTTCAGAGACCAAAATAATGTTAGGAGCTAGGCGTTTGGCTTTTCTATAAAGAGAAACAAACCACGTACGTCTACTTTTATCTTTTATTCAAGCTAAATAAACTGTACCATAGATATATGCATGTTGTTGTGTTCACCAACCCTTTATTAAATGTATGCTTAGAAGGAAACATTGTTTCCTATACATGTATATCATTCTTTTGGCTGTGAATTAAGACTTACTAGCTAAGGCAAAAATTGCATACAGTTTAATGGATGCATTGGTTGTATACAATAAAGGAGAACTAGGTAGAACATGCATGTATGTGCCGGATTACCTAGAATTGTTATCTTGGAGCTGAAAGCATGCTAATTGAAATTGCCGCACTGAAATCCATGCAGCTATTTTCACCAGATTGCTATTTGTATTCTTGTTAGCAGAAGTGCAGCACCTGTGTAAGTAATAGGTGCAAATGTACAGGCTTCTGAGTTCTCTTTCGACTGATGAGCTTCATAAGTATATGCAAGTTGATTGTGATCAGTACAGAAATGTAAGCTGTCCCACTATAAACACCATGCAGAGCAATTGTGCGATGTATATCGTTCTACTTTAATTCATACAATTGTAAGACTACTAAACGAAATGATTATATGATGGATGAGCAAGTACAGCTCGAGACTGTACATCATTTTTGTCAGTAACAATTGCATCACAAACATCTCTAGTGATACTCTGTGCAATCAAGCCATTAAGACCAGCAGCTACAACATCAAGCATCAACGGAAGTAGATAAATTGATATACATTGAAGCAGCATGAACGTCTGACTTCACTTTGTGGTTCCATAACTATGCAAGAGAAATATATGTGCTGCTCTGCCTCCAAATGGCTTCGAGTTTATTAATTGACATGTTGTAATGTATTTGATGTGACCTGTCACCTATGTGTAGCAGTGATCATGATATACAAGAATAGAATCAGTGCCATTTATCATTACAATGCCTTATTTAGAAAACTTTTGCAATGAGTCCTAGACTATGCAGAATTATTAGTAATTTTATCTTTATTTTTAAAAGTAAATACCTCAGTACAAATGACATGTGTATATTCGGCTCTGTGTGTGGTAACAATAATAGATCCAAACACTAAGAATTCATGAAAATGCCAAATAAACACATGAAAATGTCACTAAAAGCATGTTCCAAGTTGTCGAGTTGTGGATGTTGAGTAAACACAACCACCTTGCCACATCCAAACAGAGGTGTTCAATTACATAGACATAGTACTATTATGGAGGTGATGCAAACATAAATTCCGCTCCTAGGAACACGTCTTTCAATGCAAATTAGACTGCAGGCACTCTGGAGCTGCAATGAATGTAAGAGTGTCCAGACCATCCTGTCCAAAGTTATGGAGGGCAAAATAAATATAAATTTGAACTTCGACAGAAAAACACCGCTGACCAGACGAAACTACGCCCATATGACACGCCCTTCTACCGGGCAAACTGCTGTCATGAGGTGTAGTGAATCTAAGAGTGTCCAGACAATCCTGTCCAAAGTTAAGAAGGGCAACAGGAATAGAATTATGAACTTATGGACAAACACACAACTCACGTGACGAAACCACGCCCATATGACACGCCCTTCTACCGGGTAGACTGCTGTCATGAGGTGTAGTGAATCTAAGAGTGTCCAGACAATCCTGTCCAAAGTTACAAAGGGCAACAGGAATAGAATTTTGAACTTATGCACAAACACACAACTCACGTGACGAAACCACGCCCATATGACACGCCCTTCTACCGGGTAGACTGCTGTCATGAGGTGTAGTGAATCTAAGAGTGTCCAGACAATCCTGTCCAAAGTTACGAAGGGTAACAGGAATAGAATTTTGAACTTATGCACAAACACACAACTCACGTGACGAAATCACGCCCATATGACACGCCCTTCTACCAGGTAGACTGCTGTCATGAGGTGTAGTGAATCTAAGAATGTCCAGACAATCCTGTCCAAAGTTACGAAGGGCAACAGGAATGGAATTTTGAACTTATGCACAAACACACAACTCACGTGACGAAACCACGCCCATATGACACGCCCTTCTACCGGGTAGACTGCTGTCATGAGGTGTAGTGAATCTAAGAGTGTCCAGACAATCCTGTCCAAAGTTACGAAGGGCAACAGGAATGGAATTTTGAACTTATGCACAAACACACGACTCACGTGACGAAACCACGCCCATATGACACGCCCTTCTACCGGGTAGACTGCTGTCATGAGGTGTAGTGAATCTAAGAATGTCCAGACAATCCTGTCCAAAGTTACGAAGGGTAACAGAAATAGAATTTTGAACTTATGCACAAACACACAACTCACGTGACGAAACCACGCCCATATGACACGCCCTTCTACCGGGCAGACTGCTGTCATGAGGTGTAGTGAATCTAAGAGTGTCCAGACAATCCTGTTCAAAGTTACGAAGAGCAACAGGAATAGAATTTTGAACTTATGCACAAACACACAACTCACGTGACGAAACCACGCCCATATGACACGCCCTTCTACCGGGTAGACTGCTGTCATGAGGTGTAGTGCATCTAAGAGTGTCCAGACAATCCTGTCCAAAGTTACGAAGGGTAACAGGAATAGAATTTTGAACTTATGCACAAACACACAACTCACGTGACGAAACCACGCCCATATGACACGCCCTTCTACCGGGTAGACGGCTGTCATGAGGTGTAGTGAATCTAAGAATGTCCAGACAATCCTGTCCAAAGTTACGAAGGGCAACAGGAATAGAATTTTGAACTTATGCATAAACACACGACTCACGTGACGAAACCACGCCCATATGACACGCCCTTCTACCGGGTAGACTGCTGTCATGAGGTGTAGTGAATCTAAGAATGTCCAGACAATCCTGTCCAAAGTTACGAAGGGCAACAGGAATAGAATTTTGAACTTATGCACAAACACACGACTCACGTGACGAAACCACGCCCATATGACACGCCCTTCTACCGGGTAGACTGCTGTCATGAGGTTTAGTGAATCTAAGAATGTCCAGACAATCCTGTCCAAAGTTACGAAGGGTAACAGGAATAGAATTTTGAACTTATGCACAAACACACAACTCACGTGACGAAACTACGCCCATATGACACGCCCTTCTACCAGATAGACTGCTGTCATGAGGTGTAGTGAATCTAAGAGTGTCCAGACAATCCTGTCCAAAGTTACAAAGACCATCATGTCAAGTTACAAAGGGTGATGAAATACAAATTGATGATACATATGACTGGAAACCTGCCCAAAGTGATAAAGAAGCCCCCATAATTCACTAGCCAGAATGTGTGGCATAACATGTGAAGCATTGTAATATAACACTGTAAACAACAAACCTGTAAGACATGCATGCATTTAGGAATGAGAAGCAGGAGATAAAATAATAATAATTTTGCTTAAGCATGCTTATGCGTAAAAATACATACACCGTGGCGGTGCTAAAGTATCAAGCTGCAGGAACGACCATATTTAATTGTCCCTATAAATATGTTTCCAGAAATACATGTTTTGTAGCTGTTGTGTTTACGAGTGCGCTCCAAATATAGCGCACTGAAACTTATTAAGTCGAAAGAGGACATCGAACTATACATGTTCTCAGGTTCTGACTCTTACTTGCTTATAAGCCGAGTAGAATTTCTTAGTTCACGGAGTCTTCTTCAGCTGAAGTAAACGTTCCGGGTTACAATTAAACGCGTTGAGTCCAAGCTACAGCGATAAAACGCGATTCATTAAACCACTTCCCGCAATAACGCGATTAAGCGGTTGTAACGTGATTAATCGCGGTACGCTTAAATTATTTTCCTACGGGTGAAGTATTGTACCCACTGCAGTTGTTTGCCCATTCTCCATTACACCTTGCTGCAAAGGCAGGTCATACTACTTGTGTGGAACATCTCCTTTCTGCTCCTGGTATTGATATGAGCATCCAAGCCTGGGTGAGTTGAAATGTTAAATTATGTGCACATACAAGCATGTATGTTAGATATAAGCATTTAGGAACTGTTAGAGTTTGTTTTGTAAGAGAACATCAGCATGAAATGTAAAGTCTTTGCTGAAATACATGTACCATGCCATGTTGTAATTGTACTCCAGTAACACATAACTATAAGTGTGAAGTCTATTACATGTACATGTAGATTTGCATTTCTGTGTAAATATAATTTTAGTATTAAACAATATTAATGCAATCTTATATAAGTACATCAATAACACATGTGATTTGACCCACCATGTTCACTGCAACTCCAGGAAGGTCGTACTCCATTACATCTTGCAGCAAGGGGAGGTCATACAGCTTGTGTGGAAAGATTCCTTAACACTCCTGGTATTGATGTGAACATTAAAGATAAGGTGAGTTGTTCCATTGAATGTTTTAATACAAGACCATGTACCTTAGGAACATATTGCATGTGCATGTACATGTACATGTACATTAGCTTTAGGAACTGTTAGAGTTTCGTTTTGTGAGAGAACCTCAGTGCAAAATATAATGGCTTTGCTGAAATACCATGCCATTTTTGTAAATTGTAATGCAGCAGAAACACATACATGTAATGAGCTGTGAATGTTTGCTGTATTCAATGAACAAGTGTCTATATGGCAATTCATAACCTGACCTGTAAAGGTAGCTTCTCTCCTTGTTAAACAACCAATAGCTGAAACAGACCCAGGGAAACATGGAAATGGGGAGGCTGTTGCATTTTCAATTTCTAGTCCTCATTAGTTCAGCAGACTTTAGTTCAATTGTACCAATCATTAACTACATTTATTGCACCCACTCCAGGAAGGTATTACTCCATTACACCTAGCTGCAGATGAAGGTCATACTACTTGTGTGGAACGTCTCCTTTCCACTCCTGGTATTGATGCGAACGTTAAGGATAAGGTGAGTTGTTGCTCTGTTAATAACACTTACATGTTACCAATCATTTTATTGAGCAATTCCGATGCACTCTCATGGCAATAATGTGTGACATGTTTTATCACAACTCATAGTGATTTGCCATGTATTGACATGTACATGTGTACTGTACCACTCCCAATTTGGTAGGCTGGGAGGTGCAAAATGAAGTGATCGGCTACCATTGTGACAGTACTAAATAATGGCCAACCATTTCAAACAAAAAAAGTGCTACCTACAGTACATGTGTAAATTCAACTATTGCTTGCCAACTACATGTAGTTCCATTCCTTAAATTATGATCTGTGGTACCAGCATGGACTGGTGAGGTCCCCATATCTCATATGTATGTGCAACCCTCCCACCCCACCCCCACCCACAGCCAATTTTCTTTTGATGCCAATTGATTAACATGTACATGTACATGAAGGTACAGTGAGTTACCATGTATTACATGACTGGTAACCACACAGTATAAATCATGGTAGTTTTTATACAACCAATAGCTGAAACAGAAGCACATATATACCCTCTTGCACTTTCAGTTTCTTATTCTAGTCCCACCAAATGATGTTCATGGCTCATGTGTACATCTCTTGTACCCACTCCAGGGTAAGAGTGAGGCTCCATTACACCTTGCTGCAATGGGAGGTCATACTACTTGTGTGGAACGTCTACTTTTCACTCCTGGTATTGATGTGAACATTAAGAGTATGGTGAGTTCTTGCCAGCTTTCTGAATAGAATTGACGGTGCATTTGAACACGTAGCAGATAGGTTATAATACACACAATATAATAAATATACATGTACATGCAGGTGACAGGCCTCTTGTCATAGAGGGCTACCATGGCTTCAGAATAAGGTCACATACACTATAAATACTTCTCATAGATTTCCTTATTAGTCCAGCTGAGTGTCTTGGCACTGGAGCAGGTCCAATGACAGACCATCAACATGTACCCCCTAGATGTGCTCTTGTTATTGGAACACTGTCTGTGAATATAAACTACATCATATAGAAACACAAAAATCATTAAACTACAGCATATGCCCCTCCCTCTCACCTCATTACCATAACTTCCTATCATTTCTGCTGTTCACCTACATATACATGTACTCTTTGAGCAGTGACAGGTCCCCCACCCACATTCATCATCCTTTGGCCACCATACTCCACATGCCAAACAAATCAGGCTGAGGATTGTATGTGTGTGCCATGTCTTTGTGAAGACCAGCTGCAAATGAGTTCTTCTCATTGACCAGAATGCATTCATCACCCTTGTTGGTATGGACCTACAATGTAAATGTTGCTTCATTGCATGTTTTGTTTTTGAAGAGCCATGTACTACATGTACATGTGTACCCATCTTGTTGACTGAAATATTGTACCCACTCCAGGATGGTTACACCCCATTACACCTTGCTGCAAGGGGAGGTCATACTATGTGTGTAGAACATATCCTTTCCACTCCTGGTATTGATGTGAACATTAAGGATAAGGTGAGTTGGTCCATTGAGTATAATACTGATGCATACATCCCTTATTAACATGTATGCTAATATGCTTTAGTTGCTGCAATACAAGCCTAAATAAATAAACAGGATAGCACAGATGCCTAAAGGAGTACGTATAGACACACATACACATGGGGTACCTACAGTGTAGCAACTCATGAGGTTTCATTAGTCGTGATCCCCAGCTTCCATATACCTCCATTACTACAGGGACACATAGCCATCCTCCTCAGCCATTTTTCCTGTTCTCGTAGGTCTTACCTGTACCTTGTGGTTAATTTGCTAACTAGATCAATTCCCAACCCTTCAATAAATACATTTAGTGAGAGTCATGTAATTGTATTCAGCAGCGTCATTTTCCTCCAGTACATCTCTGTCTGGTATCTAGGTTCAAAGTGCACATTCATTGCTCCAGCCTCTGCATCACCACTGGGGCATAACCAGCTAGCCATGCTTTTAACCAAAGTACTTTCATTACATCATCCCAATTGTTCACCACCTCCACATTATGGGATCATAGAAGTGGCCAAGCCAAATACCACACCTTTATGTAGTCATGTTCATTCAGCAATGATCTAGAACATTCTGTTCAATACTTGTAGAGTTTTCACCAGGTCACTTGATCATTAGGGGGACCCGCCCTCTCACCCCTAGTACCCGTGTTAGGTCAATCGCAAGGGGATACCCCAGATTACTTATGTTACAACCAGACCACTTACTAATAGTTTGCCTATGGCCCTGACATGTGTACATTGTACCCACCATGCTGTACCCACTGCAGTTATATGCCCATACTCCATTACACCATGCTGCAAGGGGAGGTCATACTACTTGTGTGGAACATCTCCTTTCCGCTCCTGGTATTGATGTGAACATTCAGGATGATGTGAGTTGGTGCATTCAATATCTGGATGAATAATACAGATGCATGGAACAGGACAAATGTACATGTAATGGTATGTGTTAGTGTAAATTAAAGGGGATGGGTGAGCTTAAATTGTCTGCACTGTATTACAAGCTTAAATACATGTACTAACAACATGCAGGAGCACAGATGCCTAAAGAGGTATACTTGTGTGTACATATATGTACATTTACATGCAAGCAGACACAAAGCCAATGGAAACGTCTGGATGAGCTTCAAATAGCAGAATTCTTACAGGGAATTGGCCCATTTTACATAAAGCAATGATTACTGGGTGTGGATTTTCAGTTTATTTGCAATCCAACATATTACAATTGTTCGTTACCCTTGTTATTAAAACTGATGCCCACACACATAACTATAGGATGGACATCAGAACTGTACTGAATGACAATACATTCCTTTCCTAGTATTGGCATAATGAGAGTGGATTACCATGTACAAGTGTACCTAGCAATTCGTGAGGTTTCATTAGCCATGATCCCCCAGCCTCCATACACCTTCCAGCACTGCATGTACTAGAAGGTCAAGGAGATTTTTTTTCCTGTTCTCCTGCTGACCTGAACCTTGTGCCATGGTTTATTCAGATCAATTCCCAACTTAACTCTTCAAAACTTAATATACTAGTTGTGGCATGGTTTATTCAGATCAATTCCCAACTTAACTTATCAAAACTTAATATACTAGTTGTGTAATTAAGGAGCGGGGGGATATCTGTACAATTCTGTCTGATATCTACATGTAGGTACAAACAAATGTACATGAATATTAACTGTGTTGCCTAATCATAAGAGGGACACACACACTCCCCTATACCCATGTTTGGCCAATCGCAAGGGGACCCCCTCCCCTCCCTCAGCTTACATGTACATGCTGCTGAATTATAACCAGACTACTTACTATAGTGTGGCTATGGCCCTGACATGTGTACATTGTACCCACCATGTTGTACCCACCATGTTGTACCCACTCCAGAATAGTCAAACTCCACTACACCTTGCTACAAGTCCAAGGAGGGGAGGTCATACTGAGTGTGTGGAACATCTCATTTCTGCTCCTGGAGTTGATGTGAATATTGAGGATGGGGTGAGTTGGTACATTGCACACATACATGTATACATGCACATGTGGGCATTGTCCCAAAATGTACCATGTATGCTAAACTCTGTACCATATGCAATCCCCAGTATGGTCATACTCCATTACACTACGCTGCAGAGGGAGGTCATACTACTTGTGTGGAACATCTCCTTTCTACTCCTGGTATTGTTATGGATACTGCATTCCACGAACTTTTCCGGCTGGAACCAAGACCACACATGACACTTGTAATTGGGCAGCTGTTTTAGCAGGCACTAGTCCCACTAATTAAATATTGCACTGTGGTCTGTGAATGTATTTCACCAAGAAACAATCCTTCACACTCTGTCGAAAGGTACATATAGTACATGTATGCACATTCCTTTATTTGCACGATCGCTAGTACAACAACTTTATATTTGTCATCACAACATGGATGCTGGCATGGGGACATCATATGCATGAGTGTATGCAGCATGCAGCCTTCTGGAAGGGGGAGGGGGGGGGGGGGGGCACTGTCATTTAAAAATTGGTCCGCAATAGTTTTGAAATTATTTCTGACAATAGTGGTCGGGGCGAACCAATTTTGTTAAATTTTTGTCTTTAATGGTTCTTGTCGTATTCTTTTGTATGTGACAAGTTTGTGTGAATATAACAATAAGACGTACTAAATGAAACTGTTCACAATCACAACACCAATTCAATATTTTATATATAATAATAATAATTATTATTATTATATACATAGCTAGCTGTAGTTTCTGCTTCAGGCCCACTAACTACCTCCATGTGAAGGAGCATATCAATTTGTTGTGGTGTTTGCCCTCAACTTTCCACAAGGACCTCCCCCCTCCATATGTGGCCATGGGTATAGCCAGACCATTGTGTTCCACTATACCTATATTGAGATTTGTACCATGTGTGACTAATGTCACATGAGCCCTTTGAACTTCCTTTACAGTACAACGTGATAATAAGATAAAACCCAAAAACAGAAATAAGTAGGTACAAAAGTACACACCAAGAAATGGTACATATATCCATCAGTCTTTACTGCACACTAACTTCCATCTGTACAGCATGCAGACATTGCATCTGTACAGTGCAAATGTCAGTATGGCTTCAGGATGCAAGTGAAAAGTATGTTTCCTCCCATACATTCACAATGACCATCAAGGAGCAAATTAAGATGCAAAACAGAATAAGTCAGTCATCCCTTCATGTTTCGATTCATCACCACCACACCTAGAGTGACTCAGGTGGTGCCTGCATCAATTTGATGTGCAAGAGTGGAGGTTGTGGTGTTGATGTGTAGGGAGGGCTGTGAGGTGTTGAGCTTAAGATTCTGTCTGAAGTATTTGAGAAAATCAACCAAACGACAAATTTATACAGACATAATCAAAGGACAAACCATAATGAAAACAAATTATACAAAAGTAAAATAAATAATAACCGATGAAGTTGTGTAGTTCCTCATGCCAGTGTGTTGCAGCTGACACGATAAAGCTAGCTGTTATGAAAGCAGAAACTGAAGCAAGAGTAAGTGTCGATGATATCGAATCAAATGCCTACACAGCAAACAGCAAATAAAACTGATCAGATTGCCAAAAACAGCTATCAAGAAGAACTGAAGAGATAAACTACCAAAGAGCTACACCATACATATCATACAACTAGAATTATACATATTATACCACAGGACTGTAGTATATATTATACCACAGGACAGTAAATATTCAGGACTGTACATGGTATATCATAGAACTATGCATATTATACCACATGACTGTACATATTATACCACAGGGCAGTAAATATTATACCACAAGACTGTACATGTACACCACATGACATATTATACCACAGGAGATACTATACCACAGGACATATTATACCACAGGACATATTATACCACAGGAGATACTATACCACAGGACATATTATACCACAGGACTACCACAAGGGTGTACATACATGTATTATACCACATGACTGTACATACTAAACCACAAGGGTGTACATACATGTATTATACCACAGGACTGTACATACTAAACCACAAGGGTGTACATACATGTATTATACCACAGGACTGTACATACTATACCACAAGGGTGTACATATTATACCACAGGACATTTTATACCACAGGACAGAACATATTATACCACAAGGGTGTACATATTATACCACAAGAGTGTACATATTATAGCGACAAGACAGTAAATATATATTATACCATAGGACTGAACATATTATGTCATAGAACTATGCATATTATACCATATTATAGCGACAAGACAGTAAATATTATACCACAGGACTAAACATACATGTATTATACCACAGGGCAGTAAATATTATACCACAGGACTGTACATATTATATCATAGAACTATGCATATTATACCACAAGGGCGTACATACATGTATTATACCACAGGACATATTATACCACAGGACAGAACATATTATACCACAAGGGTGTACATATTATACCACAAGGGTGTACATATTATACCACAAGAGTGTACATATAATAATGGCAGTAAACATTATACCACAGGACATATTCTACCACAGGACAGAACATTATACCACAAGGGTGTACATATTGTACCACAGTATGGTACATCTGATACAACACATATTATACCACAGGACTGAACATATTATACCACATGACTGTATACATATTATACCACAGGATGGTACATATAATACCACAAGACTGACATTATACACCACAAGAGTGTACATATTATAACCACAAGACAGTAAATATATATAATACCACAGGACTGAACATCTTATACCACAGGACTGTACATCTTATACTACACTACATATTTTACCACAGGACATATTATTCCACAGGGCATATTATACCACAGGACATATTATACCACAGGACATATTATACCACAGGATTGAACATATTTGACCACAGGACTACCACAGGAGTGTACATATTATAACCACAAGACAGTAAATATTATACAACAGGACTGTACATCTCACATATTACCCCATAGGACATATTATACCACAGGACATATTATACCACAGGACATATTATACCACAGGACATACTATACCACAAGGGTGTACATACATGTATACCACAGGACTGTACATATTATACCACAGGACTGTGCATATTGTACCACAGGTCTGTACACATGACTGTACATATTATACCACAGGAGTCAACTTATCATATCTCAGGAATGAACATATTATACCACAGGAGTCAACTTATCATATCTCAGGAATGAACATATTATACCACAGGACACATACCACAAGACTAAACACAATATACCACATAACTGTACATAAATATTATACCTGTACATATTATACCACAGGACAGTACATGTACCACAGGAGTGTACCACAGGAGTGTACATATTATACCACTGGACGGCTGTTCATATTATACCACAGGACAATAAATAGGTAATTTGGCTTTACAGGTGGCCTAACAGATTAACAGGTGACTGGAAAGGTTATCAGTTTATTTGACAGATGGCTTGATAGAACATGTGACTAGATGGGATGTGGACTTGGATATACTGATATACTTTGCGACCACAAATGATCTAACTTCCACAGGAGGGTTCACAACAGATGGTGTCTCCTCAATGATAATGAGCTGATGAGCATCACTGTAAAAAGAAACACACAAAGACATGTATACTTGTAACTTCTTTTAATTCTTTTAAAAATATTAACACTTTTCCATGCTTTCTTACAAATCATACAGTTCTATCAATGCACCTTTCTCAATCCATATTTATACTATTTTTGATGCTTTAAAAGTGCCTAGGCTGATTCCAGTGTCAGAAAAACTTACTTAGAAAGTACAATGCAAATGTTTTCATTTCTATAATAAAAAAAGCATTTTTAGGTACCCAAGTGAGGTGCACTTACCAGCCACCATAGATACAACAGCTCAGGTGACTGGAACAGAATAGCAGACAACAGCAGACAAACCAGCTGAAATACAAGGCAAGCTTTATTCACATCCTATCACCATAGCCCATTATAAAACATACAAGTGAGGTGGATTCAGCAACTGGAGCACGCCCATCTATGGACTATAGTGCTACCCTAACGATGCTCATCATTTATGTGCACACACATGTCACAGATAAACATACATGTCCATGTGCAATTAAAACAGTTCATGCAAAATGTAACAGGAATCTGACCAAAAGGGTATTCCTTCCAACTAGTGCTGAGTATGCACGTCTGGTTTACTGGTGAGCTTTCCTCCCTATAGTGAGTGTACTGTAGCCAACCTAAAAATACATGTAAAAGCACACCGTTATATACTGATGTATGTTCAAGCAGAGCACCAATAATGCCCACTCTTTACTCTCACCTAAGCTTTTAATTCCTCCCATCTAATCCCTCTTCCCCATCCTTCCCTCCCTTTCTGTAAGGCCTTCATTCTCTCGGATTGTTCACCTCTAACCCCAACACCCTCTTGTTTCACTTCTCCCCCTCCCCCCCCCCCCTCTTTTTCCTTTGCTAATATTGCCACTTATGGATGCATCCACAATTCAGACTGATCCGGTTTGTGATTACTACTTTAGAAATACCTTAGAACTCCCAAAAATAAACTTGCTTATACCACAAACTCACTGTGAGCATATTGGCACCAACACAGATCTCAGCGTACTGTTGAATGGCCCTAGGTAGGTTTGGTATGGAGATATTCAATACATCTGTGCCAGGGGTAGTCACTGATCTCATGCACTTTGAGCTCATACACAGCATGAGGAATCTCTTTTTGAATTTTGAGGATCATGAAGAATATTTGACTGCTACTGGAGGATCGAATTAAAACACATAACATCTGAAAATTAGGAAATGAAGTAGGCACATGCGTATACAACAATATATGCATACCCATACTAACATACATGTGTGTGCAGTGTGTGACTTGTAACTGCTGAAGTAGTCATCCACGTGTATCCCTAAATACACATGCTGAGTCTGCATGTCTGGTGTTAGCCAAAATAAAAGCACACAATTCTAGTTATATACATGCATGTTCAAGCTGAGCCCCAACAATGCCCACTCTCTTTCTCTCCACAATTGTTTTAACTCCTCCCATTCTTGCTCCCCCTCCCATATACTCCCTCTTCCCCATACTTTGCTCCTTCTCTAAGGCCTTCATTCCCTCGGATCATCCGTTTTGACCTGTCATTTAACCCCTACACCCCCTTGTTTTACTTCTCTCCCCCTGCTTTTCCTTCTCTCAAATGCTAGTATTGCCTAGTGTGGATGCACCCTTAATGCAGACCAATGTTGTTACTTTAGAACCTCATGAATTAAACTTGCTAATACGACAAACTCACTGTGCGCATATTGGCACCATACACTGACTTCACCCCTGCAGCATACTGTTGAATTGGCCCTAAGTGGAGTTTGGTATCTGCATCGCCCCACAAGTGTGGAGATATTCAATACATCTGTGCCAGGGGTGGCCAGTGATATCCTACTGGTAGATTTAATTGGAGCGCAAAACACTTGAAAATCTGGAAACAAAGATAGTTGTTGAAGCCAAGTGCATATACATGTGTACAATAATATACGCATACCCATACTAACATACACAACACAAAGCATGCATGGTGGGAGTGCTGTAATGCACCTTTGCACAGAAACTTGAGCTCCTTTTGTTCCTTTGTGCATGACCACATCATCTTCAGATCATATCTCAATGGTGATAGACCACCAGCCCATCACATGGTTGAAGCTAGCAGTACATGTATGTGATGGATGGTTACAGGTGTATATACATGTATGGATAATGGACATGAGAGTGGAGGTAGGAATGGAGAAGAGAGGGAGGAGGGAATGGGGAGAAGAGGGCAAGGTAAAGTTTGGTATCCTTGAAAACACTTCCATTGGATTAAATATACATGTACCATGTAGATCCGGGGGTAAGAAAAGGTACTACACAAAAAGGGAAGGGTATGAAGTAGGAAGGGGGGGGGGGGCAGGAGGAGAAGGGGAGGAGGGAGGGGAAGGAGGGAGGGGAAGGGGAGGAGGGAGGGGAAGGGGAGGAGGGAGGGGAAGGAGGGAGGGGAAGAGGAGGGAGGGGAGGGGAAGGAGGGAGGGGAGGGGAAGGGAGCTTCTTACACTCATAACGTTAACACTCCAGTACTTGAATCCGAAAGAGCATTGATGGCAAGTAGATGATTTGAGCTACGTGAACCTGAAGACGCAAATAGTCAAAATCATAAAGGTAATGTGCAGAACAATTATCTGATGTCCTCATCAACAAATGAATGTGAACAATTACACAGCAATTAACATATGTAGCTACAGCCCTATTTCTCTGTAATTAACAAATGGGTACAGCCTGGGTACACATACAAACAAAAGCTTCAACTCCATAGATTCAGAACTAGTTATTAGTACATGTACATACCTCACAAAGTGCTTCTAAGATCTAGATATGTGTGTGTGTGGTATATGTTTGTGTTAAGTGGCTTCACAATACTGGAGACCCTACAGGACCATCTCATAGTGCATGCCTATCAAGATGTGTTTCCTGGGTCACAAAATGTCTTTGGAAGGAAAGGGGAGTGGGGTGTGCATCATTTGGAGAGTTATAAGCCATTGTTTGTTTTAACCAACAGCACATCCCCAGCACTCATATCATCCCAGAACACATCCTCCCTGCGCACAGCCTTTGACTTGTCGTACAAAGTCAAATCAACACCACAATTAAATTCCCAATACAATTTAACTAAAAGCACATATACCCAACTCTAAACAATTAGGGAAACTAACCTTGGTTCAGCCTTCCAATACCAGAACAACCACCTAGGAGAGGCACACTGAGGAGGGAAGCTTGCAGACATCAGGCACTAGTACACCAGTGAGTAGGACAGAAGGGAGCAGGCTCCAGTCTAGGAGGGAGAGGCTATTGTGAAGGCAATGGTGGTTCAAATCAAAGGTAACGATGCAATGTTTAGTCGCATTACAAAGACAACTACATTTACGTTCATTACGTTTTTCATTATCACTAGACACCAATGTTGCCTTTAGAGGATCCACAAACCCCACCAATACAATACGCGCAGCTACATGTGCATGTTTATAAATGCACTGATACATGGCACATAAGGACATTATTTGGAAAGGTTTTTATTGAATGGGAAGAGCTTATACTTAGACTTTACCACAAACTCACTATGAGCATACTGGCACTGCAGATGCCATTCTCCTCCGAACAGGACTCTGATCTCAGCATATGACTCTGGTATTTTTTAGTTCCAGTGCACCACAGGTGTGCCAGGAGTGGCCAGAGATATCCTACATCTTGAGCAGTGGGCAGGGCTGCAAGGATGTAAGATCACACAACTTTCCATCCATTTGGATTCTGCCACTAGGGTCACAGTTACATAATGCAGTGGTCCGATGTATGTGTGTATGAATAGACTACAGTCAATGGAACAGCTAACACACTAATACGTGCGTACATATAGACTACAGTCAATGGAACAGCTAACACACTAATACGTGCGTACATATAGACTACAGTCAATGGAACAGTTAACACACTAATACGTGCGTACATATAGACTACAGTCAATGGAACAGTTAACACACTAATATGTGCGTACATATAGACTAAAGTCAATGGAAAAGTTTAACACTCGAATACTTACGTACATAATGCTTGGTGGTATATTAAGTAAGCATCAAGTACAGTACACTTCTATACTTACTTGAATGTGTTTATCAAGTGATTTTCTGCATAGTCCAACCATTTGGAAAGCCATGACCACTCTACACTGCCATCATGCGCACACCTGTGAATAAATACAAATACTACACACATTCAGTGTTACTGAATACTACTTACTCATGATTGAGAGGATACTTCTTAAATGAGCAACTTGCTTCCAGTTCGTGACTGCTTATGCTGCTATTCATATGGTACTACACTGTGTTGACTATTGGTAACCATGGGATCAAATCATCAAGTCAGTGTTGCCTTGGAAGATTAATGTTAACAACTCCAACTACTGCCTCTTCTTGTTCTGGAAGTGGTTACCATGACATTACACCCACTGCCGTCTGACTGATGGACATATGCGATCCTGCTAACCAGTGACGTGTGTGTAGTCTTGAAAGAAACACACTGGAACTGATAACGTTCTGAACTAGCATGTGTTATCAAATACTTGCCTTGTGAATTAATTTGCAACTATTCAATGCATTCTTCCAGGTACATATATTTTAACAGAGGACTGGACTGTAGCTGGATTTCTATAATGGTTAGTAGTAAGAGTGTTGTGTTCTTTTGGGTGCATGTGGCAATATAATGAAGGTGTTCTTGCTTGACCATGTTTCCCCATTGCCACAGGCAATGCTGCTGCTATGAGACAGGCACCTTGTTATGAAGGAGTGGCCCGGACCAAATGAGCTCAAGGTGTCAACTTATGATCTACTGATCCTTGGGGCAGCCTGGCCGCACTGCAGTGAATATTGCACCATGTCAGACACGTTCCCATTCCTGCTACCACCACCACCAAAGATTGCATACATTCATTGTTGAGGTTAATGCAACATCTTCACTCAGAGCCAGATCCATGTACTACATTGATGACGTGCTGACTTTGTAGGAAGCATTTTAGACTAGGTAATAATGAGTAGACTGGCAAGCAGTGGCAACTAATAAACCTATAACCTTCTTTATGTACATTTTATTTGGAGCACTTGGGTCACTACTGGCATATCTTCCAACCCAGGATGCATGCTTGTAGCGATGGAATGTATTTCATATGTGACCCAACCATTTATTTGCCGATGTAATGCTTTAACACAGTTTGACTAAGCTGGTAAGCAACACCCAAATGGTGTGCCTGCAATAGAGTCTTAAAAGTTTGAAATTAACCTCTATACAACCATCTAATGTCTTTTTGCATCCTGTAGTTAAGGTTGGCGCTGCACTGCAGATCCCTCATTTATATATTGTTCTGTTAATATATGTTCTTCCAGGATGTAGCCTGTTGGATGCATATTGGAGGCAGGACCGTATCGGTTTTTTTTTTTTGTGTGTGCTTGTTTTGGATAGAGAAAGGATGTCATTTAAGCATCAAAGTACCAGCAACATAACTAAGCAAAGTTAGGAAAACATGGTGTCAGAAGTGGAATCCTTTCTCTAACTAGACTGGAAGTACATGTACCTGGCCCCCAAAGGTAGCAAGTCATCATCTAAGAAGCTGAACAGTCTGTGTGCTAGAAGGATCAGCAGCCAAACAATTCTACAAACTAATGGTGGATGGCAAGAGTGTAGACCACTTTATGATGGAGATGAGGAAACAGGTCAAGGACTGTCAGCTAGGAGACTTAGGCACAAATTGATGCTGCACTTACTGATTGATTATGGACATGGAAAATGAGAAAGCTGTTTGAAGCAGAAAATTTGGACTTGTCTCCAGTTATACTATATGCCGGAAAATGGAGGCGATTAGCAATGTCTGGCAACAAAAAAGGCAGAGGTCCAGAGATGAGAAGAAGTGGACCAAAGTTAAGACCAACAGGTGACGAAGAATGGAACGAACAAGTAGTGTTCTTGCTGTGGTCATTCACAAAGGTGGAGCAATGTGCATGTGGTAGAAGCAGTCTGGCTGTTGAAAGGATGTGTGGTGGGACGGGAGGTAGCAAAACATGACAGCAGCACCACACCATGCAGCTGCTCTCTAAAAAGCTGGATATAAACTGAGACACTAGTTAGTGTGGAAAGATCTGAAGTGCATACAATAGCGACAATCCACTGATTGATCAATGGTCAATAGTGAGTATGGATTGTAAAAATCCTGGAATCCTGCCACTGCAAAATATATTCTCACTATGTACATGTACATGTATGACGGGTCAGTAAGGATGTTAGTACAGAACCGACAGAAGGTGTTGATGTGAGATATTGGAGACTAAGCTCAATGAGTACTTCTCCCTCACCTTTGGATAAAATCCTCTCCACAATAGTGATCTATGCCAACTTTGCGAAGGCCTTTTAGCATGCAATAAGGTGCACTCCATCTTGTAAGTGGGCCAAGGTTGTAATGAAAGTTGTTCACCTGAAGTGTTTGATTTATTAGTACATATTCAGCACATGGTTGCCAACATGAACATGTAGCTTGTCATCTTTCAGCAAGCTACCAGTGCTCTTACATAGGTCTTGCAACAGTCCACCTGAAGTTGCTCACTGGACACTGTACCCCGTGAAATTTACGATTCTGCATTTCAGCACCATAACATAATCAGCACATAACTTGACAAGGAGATTCCAGCCTGCCCATGTTCTAGGCCCCTACTTTGATACACGCTTGTTCCAACTTCTGTGCATCTGGCCTAAGTGTCCCAAAATAGAACGACCAGTGTAGGATAATCTACCTCTGCCTCAGAGGGCTGGGTGTGAATCACCGGATCTCAGAGCAAAACATTCCCCTCCATTACTCTTCTTCTAGTATCGGTCGAAGATTGAGATCTGTTGGGAATGTCTGAGGCCCTACATTGGATTCTGTATTAAAAGATACAAAAGGTGATGCCATCCATTACTTGGACAATATCCTGCTTGTTGGCCCAGACCATCATCAGTGTGCCAGCCTACCCTATCAGTATGTGAAGCACAGGGCCTACCTGTGGGTTTGAAAAGCTAGAGGGCCAACCTACCATCCTCAGTGTTTCAGAAAACACCCTGGATTCAGCCACACAGCAGCAATCACTGCTCGAGGATAAATTGGAGGACATTCTTTGATCTGTTTATGGCTGGTTCAGGTAGACAAAAAGCACAAAGTCCCAACTACTTTTCTTATCAGCAAACTCTCCTTCGCTGTCAATGATATACCGGCTGGGCATTAGTTTTTGTGTCCATTGATCACAGCCAAGAAACATCGCCATCCCATCAGGATCACAGCCAGTACAAGGGAGGACTTGGTCTAGTGGGAACAGATCTTTCCTGTACATGGAATTGTGTGGCTATGTTCCTTGACCCCTCCAGATAAACTTAATCTCTTCACAGACACCTATGGCTTTATTATGCATACTTAGACCCATGATCACGGGTCCTAGTTTAGGGGTTCCGAGTTCACCCTACAACTTTCACGGCAGTCCATCCAATAGCAGGAGCTCTTTGCTAGTGGCCACAGCTATGGAAGGTCGCCTGTTAACTGTTCAACTACACCGCTGTGTATGCTTGGAAAGGCCAATCTTGCAAAGAGCTGCTAAAAGAGCTTTTTTCGTTGCAGCCAGCCACAATTTTTGTAAGTGCTGTTAGTCCCAGCGCAATCCTGAATATACTTAGCGACTAGCACACACCACCCTAACGGCTTCAAAAGCTTGTTTCTGACAACCCCATTTTGCAGATCTGTACTATTCCTTCCACCAAAGACCACTTCCAGGCTCAAGGCAAGGTCTGTACCTGTTCATCACCCAACCCATTAACAAACTATCCAGGTATACATAGCAGTGCCGACCTGGTGACCATTCCTCCGTTCCTCAGGCACATAATAGGCACTGCACACCTTTTGTACTTTTATGTCCAGAGTGGCCTAATAGTGCGGCAGACACAATCTTTCAAAACAAAAAACCTACACATCAGCAGTATATCAAAGCTGTTTATCAAACTATTGGAGTGGGGTGGGAATGATAAGAGTACCACAATGGCAGAGAAGTGCAGCAATCATATCCCCTTTGGTGTATCCCACCACTCTCTAGAAGTTATTAGACAAGGGTGGCAGTTGCACAAGATTCTATAAGAATAGGTCATGTGTGCTGAGACAATGGCCAGTTGCTACTTAGGAAGTCCAGGAAGTTGGATACCCAAGACAATGGGGAAGGTTGCAAGGTCTTATTGCATAGATTTATCCAAGATGGTACAAAGCTGGTTTGAGGTACGAACTGGCTGTGGGAGATAGGGATGAATTTTAACCTGTCCTCAGCAAGCAGTAGCTGGTAGAGCCCTTTTTTTCCACCACTTCCAGGCTCAAGGCATGCTCTGTCTCTATTCATCACTAAGCATGACTCCCCATTAACAAACTATCCAGCTATACATGTAGCAGTGCCAACCTGGTGACCATCCTCCTCAGATTAACAGGCACATCATAGGTACTGCATGCACAAGATAAATCCTTTCGTACTTAGGTGTCCAGCGAAAGAGAAACAGTGGTTTCATAGTACAGTAGACATGACCTTTTAAAATAAACATCTATGCACATTTGCAGCAGGTTAAGTTGTACGTCTTGGGAAGTGTACTAACTTCACTCTGGTCAAAGGCTATGTGAATAAGACTATAGGAGTGATAGAGTATTCCTACAGCAGAGACATGCAGTGATCACAACCTCCTGGTGTAATGGTTTTCAACTTCACAGCCACTAGGAAGG
Source organism: Spongilla lacustris (assembly GCA_949361645.1). Classification (NCBI taxonomy): domain Eukaryota; kingdom Metazoa; phylum Porifera; class Demospongiae; order Spongillida; family Spongillidae; genus Spongilla; species Spongilla lacustris. The sequence goes on from OX442422.1 coordinate 7,485,979, forward strand.
AGGTTATTAGACCATCAGAGGTGATAAGGTCAGAATCAAGGGGAGACAATGGCCAGTTGCTACTAAGAAGTCCAGGAAGTTGGATACCCATCTCTAAAGATACACTGACCTAGAGAGGCTGTAGCAGTTGGAATGAAAAGAAGGCCACGAGAGAGATCCGAGGATTCAATAGGGGAGAGGTGGGGTGCACTACATTCGCTTAAACATCTTATCCCGTTGCCATGGGACTGGGTGCACAGGGGAGAGTGTAATGGAAGCTGAGGAGAACACTGCAGGAGATGGCGAGGAGTGTGCCTCAGATTGTGGTCTCCGCCAATCTACCAAATAACGGCGGTTATGCAGCAGTGGGGTGGAAGTGTATGTGTGTGGAAGGCCGGCTTCCTATTGAGACGTCAGTGGTCGCACATCACTGAATGAGATAATAACTTTAGTCATGGGTACTATAGAATTTCAGGGTGAAGTGCATGTGGGTATGTTTGGTATATAAACCATGCACTTTGCATTTAAATAGAGTTGCGGTGGTAATAGACTAAGTTTATGTCGCAGAGAACGACGGCAAACGGTGCAGGCTATACGAGTACTTGTCGTGCGTTCACATTTGAAGGCAGCGGTGGGATACGATTGTCAAACAGTTCGTTGACAATTCCATGCGGGTCCAAGGAAAGGCGCGTTCCAGAGAGGAGTACAAAAGTCAACAGGCAATGGAAGATCCTTGCAATTGTCGTGAACAGGAGTTATAGTCAGCAGGCAGCAGAGGAGTCCAGATGCAACAATGATGTTATAGTGGTGCTGACAAGACCATGGGCTAGGCAGCCAGAAGGAGAAACAGACGAAGCCGATCGTCAGGTAATTGCCTAGAATTAATGCAGAAGGGCAATCTGCGGCAGAAACAGTCTCTGCAAGAATAGCACAGGACGAGTCGGTAACACCACGTAAGCGTGCAGAACTCCACGTACGCGTGCAGAACTCCACGTACGCGTGCAGAACTCCACGTACGCGTGCAGAACTCCACGTACGCGTGCAGAACTCCACGTAAGCATACAGAACTGGTGGTGATTTCGTTGCGGCAAAAGGCACTTTGGAATCCAATTCCACGTAAGTGTTTTAGTTTGGCAGAACCGGTGGTGATGTCGTCGCGGCAAAAGCCGGAAAAGGTATACCTGACGGTTAAGACAGCAAAATGTCAGTTCGGGATGAAGCAGTGTGTGTACTTAGGTCATGTCGTGGGGAACGGAATGGTGCAACCCAAAGAGAGCAAAGTGAATGCAGTCAAATCTTTTCCATAACCTGAGAAAAGCATCAAGTTCGAGGATTCTTGGGGTATTATACATGTAGAAGATTCATTCCAGACTATGCAGCAATCACTACACCTTTGACGGACCTGACTAGAAAGACTTCGCTTAATATTGTTTTATGGGAAGCTTTTGAGCGGCTAAAGAACTACATGTACCTGTGTTCCAGTTTGGTTCTGAGAAGTCCAGATTTCACAAAACCATTTGTGTTACAAACTGATGCATCCAACAGAGGAGCAGGAGCTGTGTTAAGTCAATGTGACCTGAAGGGAGACAAGCACCCAGTTGCGTATTATAGTCGGTATTTCCTACCATGAGAAGAAAGGTACTCAACAGTGGAGAAAGAATGCCTTGCAATAAAACTGGCAGTAACAGCTTTCTATATCTATTGGGAAGGAAGTTTACTATCCAAACAGATCATCGATCATTGGAGTGGCTAGATCAGCTTAAGGACAGTAATCCCAGATTGTGCAGGTGGAGCTTGGGGCTTCAACCTTATCAGTATACGGTCGTTCACAGACTGGGTAAAGCAAACGGGAATGCATCGCAACAAACAAGTCTATTGCAGGAGAGGGGAGGAGGAGTGTGGAAGACCAGCTTCCTATTGAGATGTGTGAACTCGTAAATACCGATTGATCCAAAGTCAGAGGTCGCACATTGGTCGCTGAATGGAGATAATAACTTTAGTCATGGGTACTATAGAATTTCAGGGTGAAGTGCATGTGGGTATGTTTGGTATATAAACCATGCGCTTTTCATTAGAATAGTTGCGGTGGTAATTGACTTTAAGTTTACGTCGCAGAGAATGGCGGCAAACTGCGCAGGCTATACAAGTACTCCTCGTGCGTTCACAATGCGACCTTTGAAAAGAGCCATATAAAGAGGCTCATTGGTAGAATTGCAATCATTAGCTGTGGTGGCGCAGTGAAATGAGCCACGATTTAAGTGGGAGGGAGAGGTGCACGAACGTGAATTGAAATGGGAGGGGAGCATTTTAGGCTGGGCATGAGAGTAAACACACAACTAGAAAATTACGCCGACAAGTGTGTGGACAGGCTAGAGGTTGTGCAGCTCTTCCTATACGGGTCAGGCTCTACACTGTAAAACCATCTAAAGGAGGGGGCAGAGGCCCCAGACATGATGACCATGGGTACATTAGAAGCGGGATCAAGATCAAGCTGCTCATCCCAACGATTGAATACTCCTTGCCTGCGTTCCATCTCAAGCCTAAACCTCAGCTGATTACTAACAGCACTTTAGGACTCGAGGATAACTAGGATAACTGGAAGGACATTCTCTGATCTGTTTACAGCTGGTTCAGGCATGCAAACACCAATAAGTCCCAACTACGTTTCTTTTCAGCAAGCTCTCCTTCGCTGTCAATGATACACCGGTGTGCTGGGCATTAGTTTTTGTGTCTATTGATCACAGCCAAGAAACACCATCCCATCAGGATCACAGTTAGTAGAAGAGAAGACCAGTGATGGTCTAAGCGCTCTATTATCACAGTGCTAATCATTCTGATATGCAAAGTATGTCTTTATAGTCACAGGGCTGATGCAATAGCTGCATCCATCAGTGGGTAGAACACATGCCACACTCTGCCACCAGGCATTTCCACATCCACACCAGGGTGTCCACACCCACACTAGGTGTCCACACTCACACTAGGTGTCCACACCCACACCAGGGTGTCCACACCCACACCAGGGGTGTCCACACCCGCACCAAGGTGTCCATACCCACATCAAGGTGTCCACACCCACACCAGGGGTGTCCACATCCACATCTGGCTGGCCATACCAAAGTGCCCCATAAGGGGTGGCCAGAGGCCCCTGGCATACCCCTTCACCTCCACTTCCTGAAACGACGTTCAATTACATTGCAATACCAATGTAATGCAATACGAATGTAATACAACTAATGGTCAACACCTCAAGTGTTAAGTGATCATATGATGGACCCTAGTTCTAGAATATTCTACACTATTATATATAGATGTATTGAGTGTCTGTACACGTGTTCTCCATTAGTTTTTGCCGTATTTCATTGGCGTAGTCGGCAGGATGGCCGCTCGACCATTAGTGATGCCAGAGATTTTTAACGGCGACAGTTCGTGGGATCAGTGGATTTATCATTTCGAAAACGTTGCTGTCGTAAATGACAGGGATGAAGATGCCAGGTTGCGGTGGCCGCCCAAACCGCCCTTCAACGACTCCAAGACGCAGACTACAAGAATGTGAAGAAGGCATTGCAGGAGAGATTTGAGCCGTCGTGCAGGAAGAAGCGCTATCAAGCTCAATTTCAGACCAGGAAAAAGAAGAAGGAAGAGGGTTGGGCAGATTTTGCAGACAGTCTGAGAACGTTGGTGGACAAAGCGTATCCAGATTTGGAGGATAACACAAAAGAACCATTGGCACTGAACCATTTTGTCTCACACATCGAAAACGGCCAGGTGGCGTTCAGCGTCAGGCAGAAACATCCAAAATCAGTGGATGAAGTTGTGAGCACAACATTGGAAATGGAGACGTACATCGACGCGAAGACTATTAGCAGCGTAGCGGAAGTGGAAGACGTTACTACAGATCCTCTAGCTGTAAATGGTGTGGCGAGTTCAATGGCCGACTTGATGAAGCAGTGCATTGACAGGCTGGAGAAACTCGAAATGAAGGTTAGCCAGCCACGACCACGGGCAGACGACGGAAGAGTGAACCAGCTGCAGATGGGTGGAGCCGGTGAACGCCCTCGACGATGCTGGAACTGCGGTCAAGCAGGGCACATTGCCCGTTTCTGTCGAGCTCCACGGCACCAGGGAAACGAGAGACCCTCGGCAAAATAAGCCAATCCGCCGAGGGACAAGTAGTGGCTTTGAACGATCGAACAAACATTGTTATTTCAACGGTGCCTCATGAATCGTTTTGCTTGTACGTTTTGTAAACGGGGTTAGGGTGCACTTTCTGGTGGACACAGGTGCTAGCGTGTCATTACTTCACAGCGACGTTTGGCATCGCATTTCTGCATCACATGCTGCATTACAACCCTGGTCCGGACCTCGCCTAGTAGGAGTTGATGGATCGGAGTTACGTGTCTGCGGCTATGTAAAGCTGGCCCTAAAAATCGGAACTGCGTCTGTGTCAACCCCAGTTGTGGTTGTTGATACCTTGACAGCAGAGGGTATCCTCGGTATGGATTTCTTGTGGCACCATCAGTGCAACATCAACATTCCTGACAATAGTCTGACACTCTCACAACTGAGAATAACGGTCCCACTGCAGACGCCAACAACAGAAGCATATTCAGTCTCGCTCATCGACAACATCCATATTCCTCCGAGGTGTGAAGTGGAAGCAATGGCAACGTCAGAGGCAATCGCCAATCAACATTGATTATGGCTTCTTGAAGGGCAATCATCTATTAAGTCACTAGTCGTTGCCAGAGCAGTCGTGGAGCCAACAGGATCCAGATTTCCCGTTTGTGTCCTGAATTTCAGTGACCTACCATGCACCCTGCATGGAGGAACCAGAATTGGCATATTGCAGCAACTACATGAAAGCCAGGTGCATGTTAGTGCAGTCACACCTACAGAAACCTCTTCAATTGATCCAGCACAGCCTGCATCTGTTTGTGGTGAAAAACTGAAGATTTTGAAGCAGTTATTGGATGCATCTGGATCAATTACCGAAGACCAGAGGGAAGCCTTCAAGTCACTAGTACTGCAGTATGCTGACATCTTTTTCTGTCCAGAAGATGATCTTGGTCGCACATCTAAACTTTCTCACAGCATTGACACGAGATCAGCACCACCTATTCGCAAACATGTCCGCCGTATTCTTCCAGCTCAGCGAACACTGGTTAAAGATCTGCTGGATGATATGTTGCACAAGGATATAGTTCAGCCATCACAGAGTCCATGGGCATCTCCAATTGTCCTTGCACGGAAAAAGGATGGCTCGGTACGGTTCTGTGTCGACTATCGTAAGGTGAATGAGGTAACTCGAAAGGATGCCTACCCCTTGCCATGGATCAATGACACCCTTGAGATGTTGTCAGACTCCAAGATCTTCTCCATCTTAGACCTGCCAAGTGGCTATTGGCAGGTAGAGCTCACAGAGAATGATCGGCAAAAAACTGCCTTCTGCACCACTGAAGGCCTGTATGAATTCAAAGTTATGCCCTTTGGCCTTTGTAACGCCCCTGCAACTTTTCAGTGACTTATGGACATAGTCTTAACAGGTCTACAGTGGACCAGTTGTCTAGTCTACCTGGATGATATAATTGTCTTGGGGCGGACATTTACAGAACATCTCAGCAATTTGGGCTCAGTATTTTCTCCCATTCGTGATGCAGGACTGAAGATTAAGCCTGAAAAGCGTTCATTCTTAAAAAAAAAAGTGAAGTATCACGGCCACATTGTCTCCAAAGAAGGGATAGCTGCTGATCCTGAGAAGACAGCTACTGTGAAGACTTGGCCAACTCCAACAAGTACCAAGGAGGTGCAACAGTTCTTGGGATTGGCAAACTACTATCGTAGATTTATCAAGGACTTTGCACAAATTGCCAAACCACTGCATAAACTCACAGAGCAAACCTCTTTCTTGTGGACTACAGAATGTCAATAGTCCTTCGAAATCCTTCGTCACTTGTTGTCATCACCACCCATATTGAGCTACCCTGACTTTACCAAGCCATTCATTCTTGATACAGATGCCAGCAATGATGGAATCGGTGGAGTACTATCTCAGTTGGACAAGGATGGCAGAGAGCATGTAGTTGCATATGGTAGTCGTTTACTCACCAAGCCAGAATGAAACTACTATGTCATGAGGAAGGAACTGCTTGCTGAGGTCACATTTGTGACACATTTCCATACTTATCTGCGTGGGCACACTTTCACCCTACGTACAGATAATGGCCCCCTTTCGTGGTTGTACAGTATGAAGTAACCTGAAGGCCAAGTTGCCAGATGGTTGGAAAGCTACAAGAGTACAATTTTGAAATTGTGCACCGGAAAGGGTTAAGGCACATAAATGCTGATGCTATGTCTAGACTACCTTGCCATCAGTGTGGACTTAATGAGGAAGTCCAACAGGAGGAAGGTTCATCAGTAGCTGTTGTGCAACTATCTGGGCTTAGTGCTGAGGAAATACTAAATAATCAGAGGGAAGACCTGGATTTGAAGACAATTATTGAGGCCAGACTCGCCCTCCTAACCCAAAGCCTAAGACAGGGCAATGTTCTGAACAGAGGCGACTCTTGCCGTTGTGGGACCACTTACTATTATCGCAAATATATTGACCGTAAACACCCTTCTAGGGTCCAGTACCAGCTAGTAGTTCCTCCAAAGCTAAGGTCACAAGTCCTTAAGGAGATTCATGAAGGTGCAATGGGGGGTCATTTGGGAGAAGAGAAGACCCTACAGAAACTGAAGGACAGATTCTATAGGCCAGGACACTGGAAGTCTGTGCAGGAGTGGTGTCATACCTGTCCTGCTTGTTCACAACACAAGACACCCACACCAAAGAACCTAGCTCCCCTCCAAAGTGTTACTGTCAGCTCACCCATGCAGATGGTTGCCATAGACATCCTTGGACCTCTACCGGTAACTCTGGCTGGAAATAAATTCATATTGGTGGCTGCAGACTACTTTACCAAATGGATTGAAGCATATGCAATCCCCAACCAGGAAGCAACCACCGTTGCCCACAAGCTATTAGATGAGATGTTCTGCCGTTTTGCCCTGCCTGAAAAACTTCATTCAGAACAAGGCAGACAATTTGAAGCAGAGGTGACTAGCGCAAAGCCGATTGCGAAGTCGAAGACAGCTGAATATGAGAGTTACAACCCCACCTGTGAGAACAACCCCACCTGTAAGAACATCCCCACCTGTGAGAACAACCCCACCTGTAAGAACATCCCCACCTGTGAGAACAACCCCACCTGTAAGAACATCCCCACCTGTGAGAACAACCCCACCTGTAAGAACATCCCCTCCTGTGAGAACAACCCCACCACAAACTCGGCCGGATCCACAAGGACAAGAATCCCCCCGCAGCCGCCCCAGACAACAAGGACCCCCTCGCCGCACCACACGCGTAAGAAATATGATATACCATGACCTCTGTACGTCATGAGATATGTTGCATGCATGTTTTACCGAAGGTAATTGCAGCAAAAGAAATTACTATATATTCCCCCAGCGGGGTTATACTTTCACACCAATCAGTAAGCCAATTATAATAATTGTATGCTACCCAGTTGTGCCAATTTCTACAGATCGAAAAGACAAGGACAACACCATACCACCCACAATCAGATGGGTTGGTGGAATGGCTTAATAGAACGCTACTAAACATGCTTTCCACCTGCTCAATGGAACATCCTTCAGACTGTGATTTGTACTTGAGCAAGTTATGCCTGGCATACAACAGCAGTGTGCACAGTACCACAGGGTACTCCCCATTTTTTCTCATGTTTGGACGTGAAGTGAGACTACCCATTGACCTGATTTACTATCTTAATGGAGAGCCGGAGGAAACAGATGACACATCTTATTCCACATATGTGAATAAGCAGCGGGAACAGTTTGCTGAGGCATATGAGAAGGTACGACAGAACATCAGCCAAAAACAATGCTACCTTTTGATAAAGGCAAACTGGTTTGGCTGTTCAATCCTGCAATCAAAAGGGCCAGACATGGAAGTTCCCCAGACCTTGGGGAGGACCATACAGGATCTGTGAAAAGCTGTCTGATGTTACATACTGTGTTCAGCATACAGGGAACAATAAGTGCCAGGTCGTCCATTTTGACCGGTTGAAAAAATGCCCTGAAAACATTCGGTTGCTACCAAGGAAACCTACTACAGGTGCACGTGATCCTCAGCCACAACCAGTTAGTCCCCCACCAGTGGGTTCATCATTGGAACTGCTGGAAGATGATGATGTTGATCAGGGTGTTGTTAATCCCGTTCCAAATGGACACCCACCCGCTGCTCAACAGTTAGAGCATGGCGACCTCCTGATAGATTTCAAAGTTGAATACGTGGACGTATTCTCAGTGGAGGGGGACATATGTAATGCAACTAATGGTCAACACCTCAAGTGTTAAGTGATCATATGATGGACCCTAATTCTAGAATATTCTACAGTATTATATAGATGTATTGAGTGTCTGTCTGTACCTGTCTGTACCTGTCTGTACACGTGTTCTCCATCAGTTTTTGCTGTATTACACGAACATCGCAATCCAGAGTCAAACAGTTACAAAATATAACATGCCCTGCCTAATTTGGGTGCCTCTGAAAATACTGAGGCCACCTCTGACCATGGTATCATTAAGAAGGCGGGGTGCCATAGTAACACACAAGCACACAAGGGTCCTATAAAGGTCATGGTACATCTTGAGAGCCATAAAGGAGGCTATTGCCATAAGGCTGCAAGACACTATATGGAGCACAATATTTTTGGTATATATACAATTGCATTGCATTGCATTGCATTGCATTGCATTGCATTTTCTTTCTGCTCCTTTGCCCCAGTGGAAAAGAAATATTCACAGGTAGCGAAAGAGGGCCTGGTGATTATCTATGCAGCTGTGGAGCAGAAAGAGAGATTCCACTGAGCACCTACAGTGAATAGATTAGGCAAAGGAACATACAGGTACGGTCACAGCTGTGGTAGGTGTAGCCCCAAACAAGGTCTTGTTGCCTGGAGACATGGTTTTCACAACTGAGTAACAGAGTGTATCTTTTCTTTTCTCAGCGGTCAATAACTTGCATTGATCCACCTGTGTTCCTTTCACTTTTCCCAACCGTCCACAATGTCCACTGTGTCTATCCTGCCATTCCACAGTCCCGACGTGATCCTCTGGGGTTCCCAGTGTTACTGTGAAGCACAAAGCTACAAAACACAAGCCTCTTCTGAACTGACACCGTTTCAAGTGTCCAATATTAGATATGGGGTATTGCTGCCACTTGCCAATACACACATGTATCTTGTTTTTAAATACACCTGGTTTGGTATCTGTCAAGCAATCCAGCCTTGAGGAGGGATTGAGGCATTAAAATGCGTCAGCGATAAGGATCGGATTGTAGCAGCACTATAGGCAGGCCAATAGTGATGTGCTTGGGAGGTAGCAGACTTGCCTGCACAGCTTTCTGGTAAGCTGAGACCTCAGTTAGTTAGTGGAGAAGGACCAGAAGTGCATACAAAAGTGACAAATCCATATTGATTGAAGAATGGTCAAAAATGAGGTGTGGCGAACTGTCCAAAGTATATTATTGAAAGTGAAAGGCTCAATTGGTGAGATGAGCAAGTTGGTGTCAACGGCTTCCAAGCATGGACATGCAGACAAGGGAAGTATAAGAAACATCATGGTGGTGATGAAGAGGAGCTAAAAGGGTGCGGTATTGGTAGACCTTAAAGCGGCTAATTTGTATCAAGGTATGGCATGTACTACATGTATCTACCACTGGAATGCTAGGCTTGTAGCTAAGCTGTCATTGATGTTGTCATTGCACCTATCTATCTGCAGCATCATGTGTGGAAGCTCATATCTCCAAAGCAGCAGTATCTCAGCTCCAACAGTTCCAGGACAGGTAATCTACAATAATTAAATTATTGTTACCAAGTTTATCATTTGACATGTATCATTGTTTTCCCTTTCTCCCTTTTACACTGTACTGTGTGTGCATTCTCCCTATGATAGAAAATCTTGTATAATCACTTATACATTGCAGGAAATAAATGGTACCTGAACATAAACAATAGCATTAATGGTTAATAGCACTTAGGAATATGTACTACTTGACATATTTAGCTAAGCAGATATTATATTTTTATAAGCAAACAATTGGCATGTGATGCACATAATATGACATATTCTAATTTAAAATATTAATTATACTAGTTATCTATTCCTTATTAACATAACCTTGTTAAAAATATTAGTATATTGGTTTTCTTATTAATTGAATACATGCTCAGTTTGATGTTTCCTTTCCCAGTATTTTAACCATCAGTGACTACTATACATGCACACATACCAGAGGCTTGAATATCACTTCCAAACAAATTTATGTGCTTGTACTTGTACACATCACTGATATATACATGTAGATGTACAACAAGGAACTAGACCCAAAGTGTACATGACTATATCACTTACATGTACAGGCTTGCGTGCTGTTTTTGACTTCTAACATCTCAAGCTGCCATCCATAAAGTATGTGTACATGAAGTAGTTGGTAAAAAGCACACGCTGAGGGCCTGCATGTCTGGTTTACTGGAGAGGTCATACCAGTCTGCTCTGTAGTGAAAGACAGAAGTTTTGTAAGCATCAACACCAACTGAATTACAGTTTTTATTGTGCAAAAATGCATGTAATTATGTGGTAGTGATGTACTTACACCTACTACAGGGATGTCCTCGCATGTGGGTTTACTGAAGAGATCAATCTGGTCCTCTCTATAGTGAAAGACAGAAGTTTTGTAAGCATCAACACCAACTGAATTACTGTAAAGCATACACTAATCTACAGTTTTCATTGCGCACCAATGCATGTAATTATGTGGTAGTGATGTACTTACACCTACTACAGGGATGTCCTTGCATGTGTGCATGTGTACAGATTGTGTCTATGTGCACAGTGTAATATCCGTTCCGTCAGAGGTGACACGCATCGATCGCTCCATGCAGCATGCGCTACAACAGACGACAGCAAGGGTACACACAGCTACAGCTGAACACGTGGTCGATAACTGACTGACAAACAAGAACACACCACATACATGTATAATATAGCACAAACAACTGGTTTTACTGGTTTGACGCAGCGCGGCCGTACATTAATACTACACACAGCCTGTACCTTTGTACCTGTCTGCAACTGCCAATGGAGTTGGCTGTTTCCATCATGCTGTAATCCGTTCAGGCCCCAATGTAACATGTTGCCAGCAGTACCTAGTGGAAAATATTTTACTGGTGAGATGCTTTTCTCTGAAATGATTTAAAACATGAGAAGAAAACAACTGTCAATCTTATGTCTCAAGTTGTTCTGAATTCAGACATGTAGCTTCAATGCTAATAGATGACTAATATCAAAAGTTACATGATGTAAACAGTTGGCAGGTAACTTTCAACTAACCTCCCCTTGATACATGTAGCCTGTGTGATGTACGCTAGTGCTAATACCATGTCCTACTAGTTGTTCTGTATTCAGAAAGCTTCAGCATGGTACACTAACAAGCTGAAAAGGTACATGCATGTTGGCTGGTACTTTGAACATTAATGATTCCTAGGGCATGCACAGTGGATCTCATGGACACAAATATTGCCAATTGCGATCATACTATGTGCACATATACATGTAGAATAGCACAAACTGAAAACATACAGAGCAGTGACAGTACAATATGCATAGGCAGAAGCTATATGATAGTTGTAGTCACAAAATATGAATCAAAATAAAATTTGCAGTATCAAATTTATAAATTAAGCACCCATACAAATCACCTGGTGGGTATGAATTTCAAAGGACCCACTAAGTATTATAAACTGCATGGTACTTTGAAAACACACGCCTCTGGCTCACTCTCACGTCTTCCTCACTGGTCACTGCCCTCACCTTGATGGCCTTCCCTCCGACCTTCCAGCACTGTGCTCCACATCTTTGAGAGCTTTTCAGCAACTAATCCATGTTGAGAGAAGAGGCAAGCACATTGTAAGAGATGGACAGCCACATACACAGCTTGAACATTGTAAGGTGTCTATTTTACATGTTGTACAAACATATTCATGATGTGTACATGTACATGTAGGTTTATTATGCTGCAAATTAAACACTTCCATCACACTATCACCCACAAAGTGATACAACAAATGTATAAACACACTGTAGCATGCGCTATGAGACATTGTACCTTGTTGTACTTAGTCTTGTGATTTTAATACTGTTTACTATTCCTTATTAATGCACAGCTCACCAGCATATCCCTGCACACATAGCCGTGGCCTGCACACACAGCCCTGCGCACAAAGCTCACACAGCTCACCAATGCTCATAGCTCTGCAGACTCCCGTGATTGTCCCTCCCGGCAGTAGTGGTGGAGAGAAGACAATGGGGAGGGAATAGAGTGATAGCATGGCTTCAGTCCCTTCCTGATAACATGACATGCTCAGTATTTACCTACACATGTATCAACATGCAGGCTCACAAGCACAAATGCTACATGTATGTGGCCATCGGCCCATCAGGCTTTCACCTTTAGCTTGGTGGCTACTCTTTTAACACTGCTACGCTTTATTGAATATTTGTTTCTTTATATTAAAAGATTTTTTCTCCTCCCCACCAACACATCTGCCCTCCCTCCCTGGAGTGGTATACCCCGAGGTCTGCTTGCCAGGGAAGGGGTGGTGCCCATGTCAAGGATGAGGGAAGAGGAGTGTGATAAAGGGGCAGCGGAAGATCTATGGGTTGTGAGGGGTGGGGGGGCACGTGCCCAAAGTGCCCCTCACCCCTCACAACCCATGGACCTGCGGCTTAAGAAGAGGGAGGAGTAAGACTTCTCCAGTTAGGAGAACACTATTGGGTGGGCAAGCCCAAAAGTGCCCTCCCCCTGGATGCCTTCAAGAGTGAAAGAAGAGGAGGAGGAGGAGACATGACGGGTGGAACAACCCAGTACAGTGGGACTTTTTGTGAAAGAGAACATGAGCTTACAGTTTCAGTATCCAAAGCTAAGGACACTGCACTAGGCCATGTTCACCTTCACAAATTGTATAATTGATTTACACTGGCTGCATCTCACACCAACTCGGCAAAAAAAATTCGAAGACTGAACATTTTGGCAACTGTTTTCCAATCTGTATTAGATGTATGTGATACCACTAAATGAAAGCTAAGAGACATTCCTGCCTAAAGCGACTACTATAAGAAGCACAAGAGAAGGATGCTAAGGTCACTAAGCGTACAAAGCTAGAGGGCGGCAAAAGGTATAAAGCGAGATACAAGAACTGGAAAAAAATCGTGCACAAGATTCCTGGCATGATGACCGCACACATGTAGTACATCTTGGAAAATGTATACGCAAAAGACAGCCCGAAATTAATTGCCCTAAGATTGAAGTGAGATACAGCCTGTTAACCCAACCCCATCCCTCCCATCCTGCACATGCTGGAGGAATGGTGATAGTGCCAAGGCCAGCACTGTTAGCTAAAAAATCTATCCCATGGTAAAGCTACCCCACTCTTCCACCTACATGTGTACATATAGCTCAGATTAACGTCAGTTTGGTATTCAATGCCATGTAGGTACATTTAGAACCCAGTTCACACTCAGAAGATTTTCAGATCATTTTGGCTATTAATAATTGAGGTAATAACATAAATACTAAATCCTTCAATATCAAATCTCTGAAACTCTTGCACACACATTAGGAGCATGCATAACAGAACCCAATCCCCACAGCACATCAGCACACACAACCTGCCTTTTTGTAGTGGAGTACTTATAACATCAACACAGGTACCATTATTGACATGGGCTCAGATATACTGCGTGAGGTGAACCAGAAATGATCTTTCTTCCACCAGAGAATTCACAATAGATGGCGTCTCCTCAATGATAACAATGATCTCATGAGTATCACTGTGAGAGAGGTATATGAGGGGAACATATATGAAGGGTGTAGAAGAGAGGCACAGGGGGACGGGACATACAAGGAGGGAGACACAGGGGGAGGGGACATAAAAGGAGGGGGACACATGGGGAGCATACAAGGAGGGGCACACATGAGGAGGGGACAGGGGAGGGGACATACAAGGAGGGAGACATGGGGGAGGGGATATACAAGGAGGGAGACTCATGGGGAGGGGATATACAAGGAGGGAGACAAAGGGGGAGGGGACATACAAGGAGGGAGATACAGGGGGAGGGGACATACAAGGAGGGAGATACAGGGGGAGGGGACATACAAGGAGGGAGACATGGGGGGAGGGGATATACAAGGAAGGAGACACATGGGGACGGGACATACAAGGAGGGAGACACAGGGGGAGGGGACATACAAGGAGGGAGATACAGGGGGAGGGGACATACAAGGAGGGAGATACAGGGGGAGGGGACATACAAGGAGGGAGATACAGGGGGAGGGGACATACAAGGAGGGAGATACAGGGGGAGGGGACATATAAGGAGGGAGACACATGGGGAGGGAACATACAAGGAGGGGGGCACATGGGGAGGGGACATACAAGGAAGGGGGCACAGGGGGAGGGGAGATACAAGGGGGAGACACATGGGGAGGGGACATACAAGGAGGGGGACAATAGGGACAATCAGGGGGACACATGGAGACAAGGAGGGGGCACAGGGGGAGGGGACATACAAGGAGGGGGGCACAGGGGGAGTGGACATACAAGGAGAGGAGCACAGGGGGAGTGGACATACAAGGAAGGGGACACATGGGGAGGGGACATACAAAGAAGGAGACACAGGGGGAGGGGACATACAAGGAGGGAGACACAAGGAAGGATTATAGGAGGAGAGAAGCAAGAGAGATAGAGAGTAGAGGGCAGAACCTGTCACCTTGAACATACTCACCACCTCTTGATATGGAGAAGCTGTGCCCTCAGCTCCGAGTCTTCTCTCCGCATCCTGTGATGGTGATGGCGGTGGTGCTGAGGGGCACGAGGTGGTGGCTAAACAGCTGCTGATTCAGCCGTTGCTCTAATACAGCTATCTTCCATCCGTCCACAGCAGCTTATGTGGGAATGTAAGCACCTGTGATCTGCACAAAGAATGAGGTTGTAAAGGTGGGGCAGACCTGCGAAATCTTCTCTATTGTAATTATTACATGTACTATATGCCTACATAGATAACCATTCAACATTTGGTCAGTGGTGAGTGTTCTACTGTTGGATTGGCAATTTCTGAATGCAGTGGAGGAGCAGATAATAGCGCTTTTTTTTTTACACGAGTAATTTGACATTGTGCGCTTGATACAGCTCAGCTACTTGTAAATCCCTTGTAGTCATGCTGATTAAAATTGCCCAAAAATGTAATACTATTGTTTATTTCATTTTCTATTTGATGCGCACTCCACATGCACAGTGCAATGTGCTGTATGGGCAATGTATATCGCTCTTCAGATCAGGTCTGAGTACGAGAACTGTGTTATTGGCCATGCATGACGCGCCGCCACCAGTTGGCAGTTGCACAAGTACGTACAGCTACTATTTTACATGCAAGGGGGATAGGAGGAAAAGCATGGGGGAGAGGAAAAGTACGGAAGAGAGCGGCACGTGTACGCATAAAACCATGACTCGGATGATAACTAATACACAGGGTTGCCGAAAGTCAGGCCGGGGTCCGGCCTGTGACCGGCCGGCCTGACAGCCCCGGCCTGCCAGGCCGGCCTGCCAGGTCGGATAATATTAAACAATTTATTAATAATTCATGGCTAGCCACAAAACATTATGATATTATTAAACAATTTATTAAAAATTCATACTTCTTCAGCTCCATCCGAGCGGGTGTTTTCGCGAGCTAAGCTGATTCAACAGCGCCAGAGATGGAACCTTCTCCCTCAACGTTTGGAGGCGTGTGTCATGCTGAAGCACAATGCATGGTTAATTACAAGTATTTAGATAGCAAGCGCGCTGTTTGCATCGATATCACTGCATGTTATATATCTCAGACTCAGTTTCTGTATCTGTAATTTGTAATTATAAATTGTAACCATTACCAGCTGATTGAATGATAACTATATCAAGTTACTATAATCATATATATGGGACAGTTTCCGAGAAAACTTCCTATGTTTTATAACGTTATAAAATAATCGTGTTAGAACGTTTGAATCGAACGGTATTATTAGGCTATCGACTTCCTATTTCCATAACTACGTACTACACCATTGCTCTATGATAAAATACATTTTGGTGTCTTGCACTTGCTCCGTGCCAGCATTGCAACGTTGGATACCCATCAGGTTCAAACCCAACATAACTTTATGTATAGGAGTAATCAAATCGCTTCAAATTCGGTTTGCAGGTAGAGAGGTCCTATATCTATCGATTTGTTCTATTCGTTACTATTTATGCCATCCATTACGGAGATATAGTTGAACAAACTACGTAAGTGCACATTTTCCCGCTCGATTCGCGCCGATGATTTGGGCAAATCGCGTCACGCTCAAAGTATGGTTATATCATTGCCGCGTATAGAGCCGGCGGAAAAAAGTGCACGTAGTTTGTTCAACTATATCTCCGTAACGGATGGCATAAAAATTAACGAATAGAACAAATCGATAGATATAGGACCTCTCTACCTACAAACCGAATTTGAAGCGATTTGATTACTCCTACAGAAAGTTATGTTGGGTTTGAACCTGGTGGGGTATCGAACATTGCAATGATGGTACTGAGCAAGTGCAAGACACAAAAATGTATTTTACCCTAGGTATTTTACCCTATATAGGGCAATGGTGTAGTATGAAGTGTTGAAATTAGGTAGTCGATAGCCTTTATTGTTCGGCAGATACAGCAATTCAAATGTTATAAAACATAGGAAGTTATCTCGGAAACTGTCCCATATATAGCTATAGACATCGCGAAATGAATTAATAATTTATTGTAATAAGTGGGTGGATCCCGGCCTGCCGGCCTGTCAGGCCAGGGTCCGGCCTGCCCGGCCAAGCTAAAAGTCCGGCCTGGCAGGCCGACCTGGCAGGCCGGGCTGGCCTTCGGCAACCCTGCTAATACATCTTCATGCTGACTTACCATGGGCATGGCGACAAAGCAAATGCTTCACGTGGCATGTCATCTGCACGTGCGCGACGGAACCTTTTTCCACCGCGGCCTGGTTGAGCAAATTATGCCCCCTATCAAATGAATAATAAAAATAGTTCCCATAGAAATGAGGAAGCAAAAGACAAACAGAGGCCTGCTCTCCTTACCTGCCAGCACACAGAGTGCCCCGTCATGGCACCTGAAGCGCGCACGCGAGGGGTTTTAGGTCGCGGCGGTGTGGTTGTGGTAGAGTGAATAAGAGGAATGAAGGTTAAATACTGGCTAGACATACATATAAACACACAGGTATACCGCTCACAGGTGGTACAGGATTCTGGAACGACAGGAGCAGCCATAACGTTTGTAAGAGTTTTTCTGAGCACGAAAAAGTCAAAAGCAAAATGCTGCTATTTTTTTTCAGTTACGATAACTGCGCATGCGCGAGCCAAAGGCGGCATTTCTTTTGCAAAAAAAATTAATCCGTCCCTTGAGTCCCCACGCGCGAGCCATAGGCGGCATTCTTAATCAACCCGTCCCTTGAGTCCCCAATATATGTATGATAGCGGCATATATAGCATCTGTGTAGGTTTTGGGAGAGGGTGTCACCTGACCTGGTATATGTACATGTACTGCTTCATTCTGGTGGTTGTGTACATGTATTATTGGTATGTGGCTGATCTCTTTGGACCCATTCTAGTATGAATAGGTAGCTCCTCCTCCCGACATGTACATGTAGATAACCATTATTGAGGAACTGCTGACTGAAGCCATGAACCACCTTTGTACTACAGCTCAGTTTGTGCATTGAAAGGCCTGACCCCTTTTATCAATGCTGATCTCACCTCACCTCCTCCTCCTCCTCCTCCTCCTCCTCCTCCTCCTCCTCCTCCTCCTCCTCCTCCTCCTCCTCCTCCTCCTCCTCCTCCTCCTCCTCCTCCTCCTCCTCCTCCTCCTCCTCCTCCTCCTCCTCAGGCCTTCCTGTTCCTCCCTCTGTCATCCATATCTACCTTGAAGCATGCCCCTCCCACTCTCAAGCACCCTCTTAGTTACCTTACCTCCCTGGCCTGAGCTGGTGAGGAACAGGTGGGCAGAGATAAATCCTGCATTACTTGAGGGGTGCCTTCATGACAGTGGACCAATGCAAGTCTCCCACGCCCTTCTCCACAACTGGGGTCTGGGGGCCAATAGGTAGTGTTGGGGAGGGGGGCACTAATAGGGTGTATTGGTGGAGGGGACTAACATGCAATGTTGGGGGGAGGGAGACTATATTTAAGAAGTACATATAGGGTGGTATATAGGATTTAAAGGCAATGGTCTGGTGGGGCTATATTATTAGCACATTTGTAGGATATTGCATGTATATCCTTATTATTAGAACCTTGTTCCCTTCCTTTTTACACTATCGGCATTGCCTTCAAATTCTATTTACCATGCATCAATGTTCTCAGCCGGAGATAATGTTTTTACACTAGTACAGGCAATTAAAAAACTTATATCAAAATTAGCAAGCATAGATGATTTCAGACTGTATGCTAGGCTCTGGCCACTTCTGTTTCACAGCCGGGTTAAACATGCTAACAAACCTACCAAGGATCTTTACCATTTCCAGTCTGCCTACAATAGTTAACAGACTGTTATATAATTATACATGTGTGTAGCTCATAATAAAAGAACAATGCAATAATACAATACAGCAGCTAAGCACGTCACAAGTTTTCTGCTCTACCCACTTGTTGCTCACGATGTGCTTTTATTGGAGGGCAGCTCCAAGGCTGGGTATAAGGTATGTGATGGGTCATGGCCATGTGTGTAACTCATGTGTACTCAAGTTACACAAAAGAACTTTGCAAGTGGTCCCCCCACACACACAGACTTGTTCACATGCAAGGCACTTACATATATATGCACGAGAGTTGCCTGTACAAGTACATCCTGCCCACGAGCCATGCAACTGTAGCTTTATTCAGCATGGTGTGTGTTTGCACATGAGAGTTAAAAATACAGGGTTTTCTCAACAAAGGAAAATTGTTTATAAAGTAACCACAAGCAGTTAATTTACTGGAAATTGTTGTTAAAAGTTCTGAATGCAAAAGAAGACATGCTGGTGAAATAAGATAATGAAAGTCTTAATATCACCATTCGTTTCAATTCATGTTATTAAATGTATGATGGGTGATTAGTTAAAAGGTGCAAATTTTGTTTAATTAACAACTTCCGTTTAGAATTTACTCAAAATTGACATCTTGATTTTATAATTTTTGCAATGTACTCAACATTGTGTCTTGATTTAGTCATTTTATTCGGCAAGTTATTTTTATTAACATTCAAGGGCATGTTTTTGATTATGTGCATGTGCTAGTGGAGTAATTCGTTTTTGTTCTTTGAATTAATTATTAAATTAACTGATATTTATTTTGTTTGCATCAAAATGTATGCCCGCACGGTTGTTTGCGGCTGGAAACTAGGTTTATAACGGTACCTGTCTAAACAAACTCCTCATTACGGACACCTTTATGTTTCAAAGCTCACAACACCTCGGAACAGCAGTAAAATTATATTATTGTCTTTCAACCCCTTTTATTTATAATGAACGCGCAAATTGCACATGAAATTTATGCGCAAGTCAGTAGACTTAGTAGTGTTTACATCCCCACGCGGCACTTATTTTGGAAGGGCAGGTACAAGATCCGATATTGTGGCCCTCCTGCACAACGGTTGGAGGTAAGACTAATCTTTTTGGAAGTCGACGGCATGCCAAAAAAATGAAGTGATGAACCACTGACTTCTGTCGCCGAATTTCTGTCGCCCGAAAAGAATAATCCGCGATGCGTGTTGTGGTCATTGCGTGAACATGAACATAGTCATAGGTTACAATAATGGACTACCACATCAAACAACTGCCGCTGCACTAAAACTGGCATAATAAACACTACAGTGTTTAAAAAGAATGAGTCAACGTTGATACCAAACGCGTCGTGTGACAAATCAGAGATCATATATATCATCTTGTCAAATAAGGTGTGTATCACTCGATGGGATTGGTCCATTTTTGAGAGGTACGTACGTTGCCCAGTATACGATCTTCCCACTTCTACACTATTTAAAAAAAAAAATGTACCCCAAAGGTATTCTAATTTCTTTGGCAAAATCCATGCACACACACGAGCCTCGACGACGAGCCTGCTAATTAAAGCACGCTTAGCGTACCAGTATATACGTTTCTTTGGCAACAATATCTTCTCAAAATGAAAAACCCGTACCAAAAAAAAAAAACGTTGTCTTACATTTTCGCGTACATTTCATGGGGGATTTGAACTACCTACTAGTACCCTAGGTCGAATCACACCGTGGATTTGCAAATTAATGCTGCACCCAGGATTAAAAGATAGCGCCAGAGGCAGCGATGCACATCATGAATACCAGTAGACTTTGTAGAAACTGTACATAGACAACGCTGGCACTGTATCGAAACGCTCTGTGCTATCCACATGTGGATGGTACAAAGCGTTTCAATACAGTCATTCATGCTGACACTCAGTGTCAGCATGAACAGGTGTGTTGCTAGGGTCGTAATTAAGTCCGTTGCTATGAAAAATTATCAAGCTAGGGCGTAGCAATGCAGTGGCGTCATGTGACCATGAAAGATCGCAATTAGGCCTATCTACCGTATAAATTTGTAATCCCTGGCCCAAGAAGATGTGCGCTACGAAGAAGTCAGAAGTCGGTATGAGTACCTCTACGTGGCCTACATGTACATGTATAGTCCCGCGGAGCCAGACCCAATTAAATCAGTTGGGTAGGCTAGTGATAATATATAGAGGCCTATAGCTCCGCGCCTAAACTGTACGTGTGTACTCGACGTAAGGTTTATTTCTACCAGTTACACTAACAGAAGCTTCTTGATGCGGCACGGATAGGTGATGTTCGCAAGGTGGCTAGATTGATCAAAAATGGTGTCAGTATCAGTAAATATATCTGGCGAGGTGAGCTACATGTACATGTACGTACACATGTACATGTACAGTATTATTATAAAGTATTCTGCTGTTTGAAGAAAATAAAGTTGTTTGGTGTACATGTGATGGCCAGTATGAGGGTGTGGCTACATCAGATGATCTACATGTACATATACTACCAATAAATGGACAAAGTTACTTTGCCCTTTGAGTGAGTACAATACTCAGGACTGACCTCTGTGGGAATGGAATGCCAACATACTCTTGTGAAGGGCGTGACCATATAGATCTACTACGTGTACATGGCCATGGGTTATATTATGGGTAGAATGTGCCCATCATATAACCCATTACTATTATACCCACTCCGGTCCAGTATTGATGTAAACATTAATTAACATTAAGGTGACCTGGACTAATAGTCATTTCTGGTAGTAATCTGCAGACCCAACTGTACAATATCATAATAACTTGCATGGCACAGGTCTGGGCCTGGTCTGTGCACTAATCTGGACTTGACAGGCCCCTGCCCAAATATATTACTACCATTGGGAACGTATATAATGTATAATTTTGGGGGTTGGCTTGTATGTTTTGAGCCCAAATGTTTTGACCTTTTAAAAAGAGATCCTTGATGTGGAAGTGGTGTATGATCATGAGGGCATGTATGCCAATATACACGTACATGTATGTACTGAAATGTATACTATCATGGAAGGTTTTACAAGCTATAAGTTGTTCCTCTTGTAGTCGTACATCAATATAGTTTATTTCCCATTGCAATTTAACCTGTGGGTTTGGGTACATATTGTCGGTTGGTTTAAGTGTCATAAATTCGCATGCGTGCATGCATTGTGGGATGCGTTGTAAGCGGTAATATACTCACGGAAGTATACCTCAAATACATGTATACTCTTAAGGAATAATTGGTGACATATTTAAAACTTGCAGATTCTCGAATGCACACGGTCATATATACAACAATGTATATAATTATACTTCTTAGATAGAAACATACTATATATATAATCCGCAGGTGTATATTCGCAAAAATAATTATATATACATGTAGTATCATATAACTAACTTTTTGCTCTGCGCAATAAAGTAGGGAAACCTGTAGCCTGTTACACTTTCCCTTTCTAGCCTTGACTGAACTATTGTACCCACTACAGCATTCGCATGGTATTACTCCATTATACCTCGCTGCAATGGGAGGTCATATATGTACTGCTTGTGTGAAACATCTACTTTCTACTTTCACACCTGTGGTGGCCTTAGCTTGGATGATGTCACCTCCGACATTTAGGTTTTGGTGAGGAACTAAGGAAGATACTTCAACTTCAACCATTAATGTACGAACGGACAAGAGCCATGAGGAGTTGGCCATTATTAAAGAGCTGCATGATGTGTAGTCCATTTATCAGTTGGTAGAATACATGTAAGTGCAAAGTTTGAACAACAAAATTGCATCAATATTTAAGGTGCCCTCTTATGAACTGTATAAAGGCACATGTATTTGTATGCCTGAGGTGTGATAAGCTCACGGTGAATTTCGCTGCTAAAGTAAGTCAACAGCCTCCCCAACCACTGGTGATCTGTTCCATTGTACTGACCCATATGGTAGGAAGCAACATGTAGATAAAAGGGTACAATCACAACACAATGACACCTTACAGTGACCCACTCATGATAGCATCTGCTTATAGCAGTATTACACCTTACAGTGACGGCATTTCCATCTGAGATGACTGTGTGTGTGTGTGTGTGTGTATGTGTGTGTGTGTGTGTGTGTGTGTGTGTGTGTGTGTGTGTGTGTGTGTGTGTGTATGTGTCTGCAATCATTGCACGTGAATGGTGTGTGTTTCATTGTATACATGTAGGTTGGCTAACATGACTCATTGCTTTGGTAGAACAAAAACTTGTGTTTAAGAGTTCATCATCTTAGCATCTTTCTCTTAGGTTAACACATGTATATGCACTAAAATTTTTATTTCAGTTTATTTTCATTGTAATACAAATTCTTGAATTCTGTATCCACATCAATACCAGGAGTGGAAAGGAGATGTTCCACACAAGTAGTACGACCACCCCATACAGCACAGAGTAATGGAGTCTCACGACGCTGGAGTGGGTACAATAGTTCAGTCAACATGGTGGATACCCTACAAACATACAGTAGATGAACATTATGTACTCTATAATGGACATATCGTGAAACCTTTAACGAAATCTAAAATTCCTAAAGTAGTTGTCACATTGACTCACATATTGGATGAAGTACTACTGAGTGAAAGATGGGGAGAATGACATTATATGCACACCACAGAATGTTCTAGAATGTACTGACCAATGGTCATGACCACACTAATGTGCCAGCTTGGTGTGTATGAATGAACTACATTAGCAGGGGCGGATTCAGGGGGGCTACGCCCCCTAACAAGCCAAGCATAAATATGACTTTAATTAATCCTATTGCCCTAATACGCCATGGAATGCCCCC
>OX442422.1:7509712-7584982 GCA_949361645.1 Spongilla lacustris
CAACACATATGCATGAGTAATAGTCAATACATTGTAAATTCAATTTTTCATCTAGTGTGAAGTATACCATTGACCTTCCATCCCCTGAGCTTCTGGAGCTAGAAGTAATGCGAAGGAAGTCAAAATACATGCTGTAATGTCCCATATGAAAAATTACCTTCATCACCATCATCAGCATAAAAAGATGCTGCAACTTGTTTGCACTGAGAACACCAGTGCATGCTCTCAGACGTCTCAATAGATTACATGAGATCATGCATGTATCAACGGGGAAAGAACGTCTGGCCAATCTTGCATTGCTGCACATTCCTTACAAACAGCAAGATCTGTGTTAAAGTGTTTATTGACATGTTTGCATCGCTTCACCCAAGAGATGAAGAATGTATCTAATTCACCGCATTTATAGTTTTTAAATGACATTGCATGCAGGGTTGGTGGGTATCTGATTGTAATGAAATTACAAAGGGACAATTACATATATATGATTCAGTCCTTACCAGAGAGTGAAATCAACCTCCTAAATGTTTATTGCATTATAATCCGCAAGATGCATAATCCAATTATAGTTCACGTATTTTAAAAAATAAACCTGTAACTTTTCATCTGTGCACTTGAATTCAAGGGTGCAGCATTCGTTTGCCATGGCGAACGAACAGGGTACCCTTGAGCCCTTGAGTCCACTGAACCATACTTGCACCCCCCCCCCCCCCCCCCCCCCACCCCCCCACCCCCAACACAAAACCTGGCTACGGGCCTGAATTAACAGGCAGACTACTTGTACTTCAATAGACATCGATCGATGATTGACAGTTCTAAATACCGAAATGTGTTAAATATGTCCGTTTGTGGTACCGCTACAGCGTAATTATCCTTTTATAAATAATATGCTGGCCCAAAAAAATTTTTTTGTTTTGGGGAGACTTAAGCCCCCCCAAGCCCCCTCCCCCCTTACTACGGCCCTTCTGAGTAACCATGCAACGTCAAAACCAATAATATATGAATACTATTGCCTATCTCAGTCTTGTACAAACAATTACTTTACGACCAGATTATACATGTATATCGTGCGCTTCAGTTCAGTTTCTAAACAACAAATTGCTCTCGACGTGTATAAGCTTTACAATTTCAACTGACCCCATCGAATCGATAGACTAACCATCCCTAAACCTAAGCCCAGCTAGCGGGGTGAACAGTAGTGCTACCCTATTAAAGTCACTTTAACTTACGCAACCCACCCTAAGACACGAGGGCGGGGGAGCGAGCAGTACTTTAGAGGGCACTGGAAGACCGATCAGCTAGCTGGAGCCTGGTGGTAGCGAGTAGAGCGTGTGAGATTGGCCCTTGTGCTGCGGAGGATACATTTATGATACACGTGTACTATATATATATATATACGCGAGAAGGTGGCAGCCACCCTACTGTTCCCCCCGCTAGCTGGACTTAGGGTTTAAGGTTAGGTTAGAGATGTTTTGTCTATCAATTCGATGGAGTATAGCTTTGTTTAGAAGCGGACGAGGATGACTGATGTAATTTGGTCGCACATAAATGTGTATTTCAAACGGATTGACCTAAATCTGTATTCGCGCCCGTGTCGAATTATGGCAGTGTTCACCCCCCATACTAAAATAGCATGAATGAACGAAATACACTGCATGCATCACAATTACACTTTTAAAATGACACAGTTGTGGCAGATCCCTACCACCTGTACACTCATGAACCCACAATTTGTATGCCATGCATCACCAGTATGCTTCCTATAGGTGCTTTTGCTGTTTTGTCCTTCTCAGTGAAAAGTTGTTTTTATTCTTATCAGCAAAAATGCCCTGCCTCCATCTTGCACATATGGTGAAGGGCTCAATGGTGACAGTGTCATCATCACTGAGCCCTTTCTTTTTTAAATGCTGCCTTGAAAAGGAAAAGGAATCTGTCAAAATTGATGATCACCTTGTTTGATTGCTTGCTTTACTCTGAGGTGCTGCTTTTGAAACAGGTTGCACATTTTCTGAAGATGCATGAAGGAACCAAAAGTTGAGTAACTGGGACAGGTAAGTCCTGCAATAATTAGGATGTGATGTTCAGGAATTAGGGCAGGACGGCATGCAGTTAGAACTATTCTTTATGGTGGAGATACATAAGAATGGACAGATTCATTTGGAGAGGCAGAACATGTCATGGGATGGTCTGTGGTGAAAGCCATGGTAAAGTCAGCACCCCCATATCATCCTCATCTTTGTAGCATATTTATGCCATTCTTTGATTGCAACATACTAATTTTAATACAAATGAACAAAGAATTACTCAGCAAGGTATTGAGTAGGGTATATCACTACCCAAGTACAATATTATCACACATTGGTGCAAAGATATAACATTTGTGACAACCATGTGACCTGACGATGTTTAACTCCTGTAACCAGAACCAGATATTATCTCTGCCAGAACCAAGCATGTTTTCTACTTTAAAGACTATTACTTTTATATAGCTGTCTCGTGTAAATCTTTTGAATACACCAGACGGATTTGATGTTAGGTTAATAATAAATAGGTTAGTAATAAATAGATATGCACCAGGATACAATAATTCCACACCAAATAATAACTACTTATTAAACAGACTACTACAAAGTACCTAAGCCTAACTAATGTTTCAGTGTACTCAAATGATTGGGGCAGACTTCTTGTCAAAATCACTACAAGTTAGCACCAGACTAAGTCTGCCAAAAAGATCAGCAGTGACCTTACTTTTCGGCAGAGAAACACAGATGGCAAGCCGAGTGGCCAGACAGGTAAAAGTGGTGTGTGCTTCTCTGCCCCAGTTGCCATATTTCTCGACAGCCAGAGGAATACACACCCAACCTAGTTCCTGGCACTTAGGATCATTGGCAATGTGCTTGCACTGCTCGCTAGCAGTCATTCCTGCCTCATTCAGCACAGCAAGGGTGAGTGGTGAGGCTACAGTGACATCCCACGCAGCTGGTCCAGTCCGCTACCAAAACATCAGCTGGGCGAGTTTGCTTAAGATCCGGTGTTAATCGGCTACCAGCCTTCACCTTAACTCCCAGACGAGCACTTTGGAAAATAGATATGTAACAATTATTTATGTGTTTAGACACGTGTAATTCCTTAAAATGTGGTAATCTGAAAAGGATGACAAATACCTGTGGCTGATATGTACCTACATGCACACACATATATCTGATGACAGTGAGCATCTAGTGATACAGTAAAAGCACTAGGTCATGCTTTAATATCTAGGTGTGGTGCTAGTCAATTATCTACACTATCATATACATGTGTAGCCGTGGCAAGCATCAAGTAACAAATGGAAGAAGTCAAGTTTGAATGCTCATTCAATGTGTCATATGTATGTATGTGTAAAATTAACCAGTATATGGTATACAGTAAATTATTTGCTAATCTTGGTACTTAGCCATGTTTAATCCCTAGTCTCTAGAGCTAATGGAAGATGCTAGAGTGGTTCTACCAACTTTGCTTTCCTTTATTTCAGCTGCTGTCCCAAGTATGTGTACTACTTCTTATTATGTAAGTCAAAACTTGTGAGGGGAATACTTGTAGTGTTGCACAGCTGCCACATGACGAAATAGTATACATTGTGTAAACATTAATTAGCACATGTAAAACAGTGTGTATGAGAGATTTATACATGTATATGCATGTCTCCATATGCAGTGTTATACAGTATCGTATAACAACCCTTTTACAGTTATACACAAAGACACAACCTGAAAATGAGTATGCATGTACATGTGCATATTTTAGATTACATACCTGTCTGTATATGTCCTTGATGGTACTCACTACTTAAAAAAAACTGAGTTAATTAGTGTACTTTTGTAAACACTAAAACACACTAAACAATAACTACTTATGTACAATAATCACAAACAGTTATGCTGTCTCAAGAGGAAGCCTCATGACGAGAGCCCTTGCATTGCAGCGTACCAGAGGCTAGATGTAGAATATTAATGCATGCATTCCAAATTTAGCAATTATTTTGCCTAATAAGACTGGCGATAGGCTATGGCTTTGCTCCTATATAGTTTATATGTGTATGCTAGAAGTTGAGATAGTTTTAAAACCATATGCACATATTGTACTGTACAAGTACATGTTACAAACCTGTTTCTATCAGAATTTCTACTTTAACAAAACATTCTAAAATTGCCAAAATGCTAGGGTAGCTAATGGCATTAAACTAACGAACAGGTCTTCCATCGAATGCCAACCTAAAGAACCCAATAACAGACACAGCACTTCCTCGTTGCACAACAACTGAGAGCCTTTGGTGGAGGAAAGAGTACTCTCCAGATGTCAGTTTAGGGTGATCCTTTAGAAATTTTTATACCCTCTGTGCCAAAAAAACACCTGAAGACCTTCATCAGTGCTTGGGTAAAGGTACACTTTTTTTTTGGGGGGGGGGGGGGGGGAGAGAGAGAGAGAGAGAAAGGAGGGGTCACTTGCCAAACCAATTGAGAGTGCTCTGTTCAAGTGTAATGTAAAAAAATTAAGGGGGACTATTTGTAACACATGCACAGCAAGTTGTATGCCTCATAGCCTTAGAAACTATACCATGTATTGATGCACACTGTGCCACCATCAGAGGTTAAATTTCAAGTCATCCATCCTTACAGATCACACAACGCCAGTGGCTCACATCTGGATCTTCCACGACTCAGCTTTAAAGGTCAAGTGCGCGTTGATGCTGCCACGGGAAACAATGCGCCTTGCAACTTTCATCCCAACGAGCCCATTGATGAAGGTTGGAACTTCCAAGGTACAGGAGAGTTCTCGTTATTTAACTGCAGGGTAACGTCAGCCATCGGATTGGATGGAGAGCAACCTCTTGACGATGCTGTCATGAATGGTGCAGTGTTGAACAATATCGATGAACCATATGCAAAGGCAGTTGATTTTGATGTGCAGCTGATGTTAACAACCGTGTATGGATTAACCCTGTCTGTGATCGGTGCTGATGGGGAAATCCTGATTCAAGGTAGGGTCATGCCCTTTGTCCTGGGACAGGACACGTGGCGTAGAGATATCGGCCTCATAACGAATCGTAATAAGGTCGTGGGATGCTACCCAGCAGACCGCTGCTTAAGTGCTAAGTCCGCCTCAGTCATCAGCAACATTAAGTGGGGCAAGATCTCCGAGTCTCCAACACTGCAGGGACTCAAGGAAGCATCTGATCAACAAGGTGGAAAGCTTTCTCTCTCGCTGACAGTATATTCTTACATTTCAATAAATCCTTACAGCCAGTTGAATAAACATAACGATACGTTGGGGCACCTTATTGGGACGATCGGACCTCCAAACCTAAACGAACCAGTACTCATTGCAGGAGAGAGAATGCTCTCATATGAAGGTGTGCCTCAACCCCATCTTTATGACACCAGGCTCCAAAATGGGTCCAGGCCGAATGCCTTGATGTACAATGCACCATTTCAAATCAATCACAATTCGTTAAGACTGTCTGTGGATTTTAGCAATTCCATATCACTTAATGGTGATGGTAACTTTGTGTTCCTAGGTGAACTATGGCTTGGTGTGCAAGATCAAACCCTTAGGTGTGTTCATTTGATAGGAGAACCAATTTCTTATTTGGACAAAGATTGGGTTCATAAAGGCTGCATACACGATCACATTCTCTCTAAATACTATTACAATCGTCTTTTGTCTTCTCCACTCTATGTTTTTCAAGTAAGAAGAGGCTTGAAGCTTACCTCTACTTTCCTTCACTCTTGTTCCCACAAAAATACATTCCTCCAGCCGATGCTGCAAGAAATTCCTAAATTCATAAGACCCATGGGCAACTACTTAGGTAAACTGGAGTACAAACAAACCATGAAGGTCGAATTGAAAGTCACACAGTATGGTCGGCCCCTTAGGGATCAAACTGTATATGTTTCTGAACAATCACTTGCCGTTCCACGACATGGCATCATACCAATACCAGAGATCAGTACTACCAATGAACAAGGAATAGCCACTGTAATTTTCCACGCAGTTAATAAAATATCACTGCTGAGGAAATTTCCTGCACCAGAAACACCATGCAACAGGACGGAGTTACCCATTGAAGGCCAGCTGTATACCTTTGAGTACTTCCTTAGTAGCAATAATGATACATTCAGATATGCAAACATAATTCAACCCACCAACATGATTGCCTTTGTAGCATTTTCATATTTTAAGGAACCAAAACACCCTAACTGGATAGAACACATTCAACCCATATTCCAGCAGTACGAGCGACTTTTTCCTGCAATGAAGCATGTGGTGAACCTCGGGAACTACATCGACGTCACAAGTACCAGGAACCTTCATCTAATTGATTACACAATGGGACTAGATATTGATAATGCTAACCACATGCCAGTGACCAGGGACTTGTCCCCATCAAAAAGGGCAATGATTCAAAAGTGGCTTAGGCTAAAACCCAAACCAAGATATTCGCCATTTCAAAATGAACTCGAAAATGCCATCAATGAAAAGAATACAGACATCTGTGTTCCTCTAAATGTATCGTATGGAAAAAATGATCATGATATGTCAAAACCGAGGTGCCTAAGGTGTCAAAGTGAAATAGAACCAAGTGATAATTATTTTCAGCATTTATACACACAAACCTACTACTACTTACCAATCACTATCAGCGCTCATCGCAGACCACTGATTAGGGTTGGTGTTAAGGCTCAATTTGAATCCTGCACCTTGCAAGCACTCAGAGAGCAACTCCAGACCGCAGTTGAGCTCGAATTTTACACAATTCCGGTATACCTGACATCCCTGTACTCAATAGTTGACAGTTGCAACAGGGAAATACGCAACATAATTCTATACGTGGTCAAGCAGGAGATGCAACACATGACACATGCTGCCAACATCCTGACCGCAATCGGAGGTCGTCCAATCATAGACCGAAGCGATGTAGCCCCCTCGTATCCAGCCAAAGGTTTACCCGGAGGGGTTCTACCCAATCTGGTCATTAACCTGGAGAGACTGTCACGGGAACACGTGTACAGAGTCTTCATGGGGATCGAAGTACCCCATGATATCTCCATGGATACACAGAGTCCGATTGTATTTAATAACACCATCGGACAATTTTACAAGGAAATTAGTGACTGCATCGACTTTCTCGGTAACGACATATTCATCTCCAGCGAGGCTCACAAACAGGTTGTGTGGCCTTGGGTCGATCACTCCATCACTGGCGGCATCCACACCATCACCGATACCACCACAGCAAAGAAGGCCATCAGTGAGATCATTGAGCAGGGAGAAGGTGCCAGTCCAATTGACCCAACGGTAAAGCACGTTCCGACTTCTGAGCACAACATAGCCCACTTCTACAAATTCGAAGAAATCGTGTGCGAGAGACAACTCGTGAGGAACCAAGGTTCGTACTGTTACAGTGGCCCACCTATACCGTACGACCCATCGGGGGTGTGGCCGATGCAGTCCAATCCCAGCAAAGACAAGATAAGGCCCAACACAAACTGCTACACGCAGACAAAGGCATTCCATGGAGTGTACAGAGCGCTGCTGAAGAGACTCCAGGAGGTGCTTGATGGTCACAGGGAAGGGATCAAGGAGGCCATTGCTGTAATGGAGTCACTGGGACTCCACGCACGCCTGGTGATGCAGACCAGGCTGCAGCCACATGAAGAGACGACGTGTGGACCAGTGTGGGACTACGATTGGGACTGATGATGTCCATTGGAAAAATGTGGCTGTGGTGTACAGTAACCTTCATTGTAGACTTGTCTGTTTTGTGTAATCGTACACGTTATTTATATACCAAGGGCAGTGCAGCGTATACATTGTAAATCACACAGCATGCAAAGAATTCTCAGTCCCAGTTAAGTTATGATTTTAAGTTATGATATGATGAGAGGTATAAATTATTGATACAAATTACGTACATTTGTACATGTATAATGCATGCACACGTGTGCTTACACGTACACATTTCTAAGCAAATAAATGTTATTGATGAACAAGACAGTTAGTCCAAAGAGAGCCACTATGCCATCAATCAAAGGAAACTTTATAACATCTACGTCTATGTTAATATTAATGTACATGCACATGTGGATAAACAGAGTAAAATGGAACAACTAGAGTGTGTATCAGGAAAAT
The DNA here is from genome assembly GCA_949361645.1 of Spongilla lacustris. Classification (NCBI taxonomy): domain Eukaryota; kingdom Metazoa; phylum Porifera; class Demospongiae; order Spongillida; family Spongillidae; genus Spongilla; species Spongilla lacustris. The sequence goes on from OX442422.1 coordinate 7,517,882, forward strand.
TAAATGACATTTTTACAAACACATTTGACATCACTCTAATCATCTTATGCCCTATAAGTCAAGGGGTAATCAAGAGCATGGAACTCTACCTTCCAATAGGTGACCTCTTTCCTAAATACCCATGCTCACATGTGCATCTTACTCGAGCTTTCATATTGAAACAGTTTCATATTGAAACAGTTTTTATATCTCAGCACATAATCAAGTCTGAGACCTCTACAAATCCCTAGTCAGAGCTACACTGACTAACTGTAAATGTACATGTAAGGTAAACTGCCATATTAGAAGTTCCGAATAACTGCAGCCTATAACCACAGTTGATAACACCCTTTTGTGAACTACACCCCTATATAGTTAATTTGTTTTCAGAAAACAGTTATTAAGTCCGACTTTCTACCCCCTGCAAGGATTTTGCTATTTTAAGCTCATCCAGATGTTTTCCATTGTCTGCTTACATGTACATGTATATAAATATACTCACATGTGTACCCCTTTAGGCATCTGTGCTCCTGCTTATTGTTAGCCCCGTTATTTAAGCTTGTATTACAGCAAAGACATTATATACAAAATTTAAGCACCCATCCCCTCATTAGCACATACCGGTACATGTACATGTTGTCATGTTCCCTAGGGGCATGCATCTGTATTATTCATACAGCTACTGAATGCACCAACTCACCCGATCCTTAATGTTCACGTCAATACCAAGAGTGGAAAGGAGATGTTCCACACAACTAGTATGGCCTCGCTCTGCAGCAAGGTGCAATGCAGTATGGGTATATAACTGCAGTGGGTACAACATGATGATTACAATGTGCCCATAGCCAAACTATTAGTAAGTGGTCTAGTTATAATTCAGCAATGGAAGTGAACTGGAAGATCCCCTTGCGATTGGCCAAACACGGGTACTGGGGGTGATGGGTTGGGTCCCACTATGATCAAAGGCCCCAGATAAAACTCTACATACATACCACAGAATATTCTAGACATTACTGACTAACATGTATGGACATAACGATGTAAAACTGTACTGAGGAGATGGAAGGTGTGACATTTGGTTTGGCCACTTCCACACTCCCAGAATGTGGAGGTGGGGAACAATTAGGATGATGTGATTAAATGGTTGAAAGTATGGCTAACTGGTCATGTCCAAGTGGTGATTCAGTGGCTGGAGCACTTTGAACTTAGATACCAGATAGATATGTACTGGGAAAAAATGAAACTGCTGAATAGCTATCACTCACGTATTTAATTATTATGTTTTAAAGAGTTGAAAATTGATCTGAATAGCTAAGTAACCATCACGTAAAGGTCAGACCTCAAGTGACTAAGTGAACAGGAAAAATGGAGGATGGCTATAGTAGTGCCGGGAGGTACCTGTATATGGGGGATTATGGCTAATGAAACCTCATGAATTGCTAGGTATATGACCATCTACTCTCAATACATGGAATGAAATGTATTGTCATATAGTATATTATTGATGAGGCCCCTCCAACCCCATGTGTATTATGTATGTCTGTGTGTGTTTGTGTGTGCTGTGTGTGTGTGTGTGTGTGTCCATCAGTTAAAAAAAACAAGGATAATTCAGAACAATAGTAATATGCTGTATTGCAAATAAACTTAAAACCCCAGCTCTACATAAATTGGGCCAGTACAAGAAAATTCCATCTGAGGAGTCCGCTACTTGAAGCTCGTTCAGATATTCCATTGACTCAAACCATGTGTCCAAAGTTGACCAGTTTGAGAAAATGCTCTTGCTTCAAAAACTGAATATCTGTGTGTGTGTGTGTGTGTGTGTGTGTGTGTGTGTGTGTGTGTGTGTGTGTGTGTGTGTGTGTGTGTGTGTGTGTGTGTGTGTGTGTGTGTGTGTGTGTGTGTGTCTACACATAACCCTTTAGCCTTTATTCAGGCTTGTATTAAAGCAAAGTCTTTGCATACAAAACTAAAGCTCCCATCCCCTTATTACCATACATGTTCCCAAAGGACATGTATCTGTATTATATTCACACAGCTACTCATTGGAACAACTCACCTCATTCTAAATGTTCACATGGAGTTAAAAGAAGATGTTCCGCACAAGTAGTATGACCTCCCATGGCAGCAAGGTGTATTGGAGTATTACCATGCTGGAGTGACAATGGTGGCGGAACTGGAGGGGGGGGGGGGGGGGGATGTTCACCATTGACACAGATATAGGCAGCTGTGACACCTCTGGGATGCCCACCCTTCCCACCCTCGCCGACGCCACACTTGCGAAGGCAGCTCCTAGGCTACAGCAGGTGAGGAGGTGGTGGTACATATTGGGGGGGGGGGGGGGGGGGGGGGTTACATTGAGCATGATTTTCGATTTGATATTATCACGTAATTAAATTACAAGCTGCATGGAAGCGATAAAGCACAATATATATATATCAGGGCCATAGTCGGGGTAAAACTATGAATACATAATGCGTGGGGAGGGGGGTGCTGTCTGTGTTCAGCCGATTCAACCAGTAAAGGGAGGGGGGGGGGGGGGGGGGGAGGGGAGGTCGATCGGCTGAGTGGTTATAGTTTTCTCCCCCGCCAACTATAAAAAACTATTTTAAAAACCTGCCACTCCTGAGTGGGTACAATAGTTCAGTCGACATGATGGGTGCATGCACATGTACATGTACATGTAGTACATGGCTCTTTTAAAAAAAATACAATGAAGCAACATGTACATTTTAGGTCCAAACTAAGGGTGATGAATTTGTACGGTATGCATTCTGGACAATGAGAAGAACATTAATTAAACCTTTTGATCATTCACAGCTGGTCATCACAAAGACAGCTAAAAAAATGCAATACTTAATTCCTATTTAGGATGATTTGTTTGGCATATGTAGGATGGTGGCAAAGGATGATGAACCTGTCATGGCACAAGAGTACATTAATATATGAACAACAAGAATAGCTGAATTATGGTAATGAAGTAAGAGGGAGGGGCATATGCTGTATACATCAACAAATGGTACTGTGGTCCTTTAACCTCAGATCATACCGTTCTTAGACATAGCAGAAGGGGGAGGATTTCGGGGCGACCATACATGTAGATGTATACTCGTGCGATGACGTACATGTGTACGTATATGTAATGTTACGTCATCGGTGCAACAGGGTCCCCTTGGAATAGGCCAGACAAGCCTTATTAAAACCAGTTTGCAGCCTCTCTCTGACATAGTGCGCTGGTATGGGAGCGTCTTCCCCATAGACATTCACGTTCACAGCGGCGTGAGCACCAGCAAGAGGCTAGGACACCAGATCACGAGTTCTTGCGCGTCAACACGCCCCTTTCCTGCGAGCAGAGAGCTTCGATGGATGGCTAGTAGTCTGGCCTTGTCTGCTTATTGCTGCAGAATCATATCAACATCATGAACGGCTCAGATGTTGGTTGGTAGTTGAGAGCCTGGGGTGAATTAAGAGGCCTTCTCCTACATATATAACATAGCCATGCAAGGAGCCATTTGCACAAACTGCAGTAAATCCCAACTTTTGTAACATACGCAGCATCATACTGGTGCCAACAAACGCCAGGGCATCCTTGCATTATCATTGCAAGCTATAGTTACTGCTGACATTGCCAACGTACGGTTTTTTTTTTTTTTTTCAAAATCAAGGAAAATCAACCACAAGCAGTTTATTAACTTAAAATGGTGTGTGTTTCAGTGTATAGCTTGGCTATCATGACTCATAGCTTTAACAAAAACTTGTGTTTAAGAGTTCATCATCTTAGCATCTTTCTCTTAGGTTAACACATGTATATGCACTAAAAATATTTTTTGTAATTAAATGCAAATTCTTGAATACTGTATCCACATCAATACCAGGAGTGGAAAGGAGATGTTCCACACACATAGGATGACAGTCTCACCACGCTGGAGTGGGTACAATAGTTCAGTCAACATGGTGGATACAATGCACAGTCACCATGAAGGCCCTACAAACATACAGTAGATGAACATTATGTACTCCATAATGGACATATCGTGAAACCTTTAACGAAATCTAAAATTCCTAAAGTAGATGTCACATTGACTCACATATTGGATGAAGTACTACTACTGAGAGAAAGATGGGGAGAATGACATTATATGCACACCACAGAATGTTCTAGAATGTACTGACCAATGGTCATGACCGCACAAATGTGCCAGCGTGGTGTGTTTGAATGAACTGCGGATTTAGGGGGGGGGGGGGGGCTATGCCCCCTAACAAGCCAATCATAAATATTAATCCTATTGCCCTAAAATAGGCCATGGGCGCCCCCCCCCCCCCCCCCCCCCCTTTTTGGACTGAATGGTGCCTCCCCCGCGCCCCACCTTGTAATAAAGTTAACATACATGCGCACCCCCACTGGCTTAATCATATCAAAGTGGACAGCACCCCCCCCCCCCCCCCCCCCCCCCCCCCCACTGGTTGAATCGGCTGAAAGCGGAAATCATATTTGCAGTTGTCAAATGGCGCCCCCTTGCCCCCCCCCCCCCCCCCCTTCACCCTTCCAGAACAACTAGGGGCGCCCATGAGCTTACAGCGGTCCCCCATACCCCCTAGCTGGAGCCCCCTCTTGCACCCACCCCCTACTCTCTGCCTATTGCACCCCCCCTAACTTCAAATCCTTGATCCGCCCCTGATTAGTTTGGTGTAGTCAGCAGGATTACCCAAACTGTACATTGCAGATAGAAGTTGGGACATTTGGTTCAGCCGCTTCCACGTTTCCAGACTGTGGAGGTGGTGAACAATTGGGATGGAAGTACTTTGGTTAAAAGCATGGCTAGCTGGTCATGCCCAAGTGGTGATGCAGAGGCTGGAGCAATGAAGGAGCACTTTGAACCTAGATACCAGACAGAAACTGGAATATACTGGAAATGGGATAGCCCACTCTTTGCGAGCTATGTAACTGCGAAATAAAATTACAAAAATAGTGTACTTGTACATGTATGCATTTAAAAATTTTGTTTTGTGTTGGGAATTGATCTAAATAGCTAATTAACCACAAGTACAGGTCAGACCTCAGGTGCTTCAGCTACAGCAGGAGAACAGGAAAAATGGCCGGGGTTGTGTGGAAAGAGGATGGCTATGTGTCCCTCTACTAATGGAGGTATATGGAAGCTGGGGATCATGGCTAACGACACCTCACAAATTACAATATGATAGGTGCAAGACCATGTTGGGCATATGTATAATAAAATTCCCTCCAAGGATCAAGTACATGTACATGTATGCCTCTGCAATATTTAAATTTAACTTATTTATTAATTGGTTATGTAGGATTTGTAGACAGCAATTCAGTACAAAGTGAGAAAGCAAGAGTATGCAGAAATTATACACTCAATATTGCATACTAATATTTAGTCATTTATTGTAGGTAGATTTGCTATTTTGTTATATAATATAATAATGCTGGTTTGTAGAATAATAATGGATGCATGACAGCACACAAGCAATATAATAGCTCAGCAAGCAAGCGAGCCGTACCTTGCCCCAGTACTCTCCCTCACTAAGGTCAGGCTTAGTCTGCTTACAATGTACATGTCTTGCTGCACTGGAGGCTGAGCCTACTGCTAACCTCCTCCTGGTGTACAATCGAATGAAGAAAAAATAAATGCATAATCTCTTGTTTCCTCCCTTTCTGTCTACAAATCCTACATCACCAATTTTATTTGTTTCGCCCATTTTTATCTGTGATGTATGTGCCAGTGGTGGGGCCTGGTGGGGCTAGCCACTCGTATACAGGTGTGTCGGGCATCTGCTTATGCTCAGTGCCTGTGTACTACTGACCACAAGCTGCATGGGAAGATCTCACCTTTATGGCCGATAAAACCTGTTATGGACAAAACTAAGTTTACTAAAGATTGAAATTGTGTTCAGCATAATTCTAACTCAGAAGGTAATAGTACCAAACTAATTCAGCACTGAAATTCTAACTTATATCCTCTAGTTCCTTTTCTATGAAAAACAGGGCCTGGTAGACACTGCCAGGGCATGCACTAGCCATTACCTGAAGACTGGTAATCATATACTTTTGTAATTTTTGTTTGTACACCTTTCCGTACACCATCTCATTTTTAGCGTAAACTCTTCCTCGTACCAGACCGTCGTGTATGTAGGGTTTCGTACATCGACTTACTATCCCTTGCTCCTTGGACCAAGTTCTTACCTCTACGATTGGTACGTGTAGGCTGGCCACCTCACGCTACTTGCCATCTTTAGCCGAAGCCACAATGATGAAAACCTACTTGTACTCTCATGGTGCACACTCATTGGCAAAGGCCTTGTCCGTTGATACCAGACTCCTTCTCATCACCAAAGCTTTCCAAGTGTGTAGGGTAGTTCCAATGAGTGCGCACCATGAAAGTACAAGTAGGTTTTCAGCATTGTGGCTTCGGCTAAAGTTGGCAAGTATATAAATGTACTCACATGTATACCCCTTTAGGCATCTGTACCCCTGCTTATTGTTAGTACCTTTATTTAAGCTTGTATTACAGCAAAGACATTATAAAATTTAATCACCCATCCCCTCATTAGCACATACCGGTACATGTACATGTTGTCATGTTCCCTAGGGACATGCATCTGTATTATTCGTACAGCTACTGAATGCACCAACTCACTTTATCAAAAATGTTCACATCAATACCAGGAGTGGAAAGGAGATGTTCCACACAGGTAGTATGACCTCACTCTGCAGCAAGGTGCAATGCAATATGGGCATATAACTGCAGTGGGTACAACAGGATGGTTACAATGTGCCCATAGCCAAACTATTATAAGTGGTCAGGTTATAAATCAGCAATGGAAGTGAACTGGGGGATCCCCTTGCGATTGGCCAAACACGGGTACTGGGGGTGATGGGTTGGGTCCCACTATGATCAAAGGACCTGGTTAAAACTCTACATACATACCACAGAGTGTTCTAGATCAGTACTGGCTAACATGTATGGACATAAAGATGTAAAACTATACATTGCAGATGGAAGTATGACCTTCCCTTGCAGCATGGTGTAATGGAGTACGACCTTCCTGGAGTTGCAGTCAACATGGTGGGTACAATCACAAATGTTAATGTACTCAAGTAACATTGCATAACTATTACTCAGAAGTTATATAAAAAATGCAAACCTACATGTACATGTAGTAGGCTTCACACTTGTGATTATGTGTTACTGGAGTACTATTACAAAATGGCATGGCATGTGTATTTCAGCAATGACATTACATTCTGTGCTGATGTTCTTTCACAGTTCCTAAATGCTTGTACCTAACATACTTGTACATGTATAGCACATAATTTAACATTTCAACTCACCCAGGCTTGGCTGTTCATACCAATACCAGGAGCAGAAAGGAGATGTTTTACACAAGTATAGTATGACCTTCTCTTGCAGCAATGTGTAATGGAGTATGGGCATATACATCTGCAGTGGTTACAGTACTTCAGTCAGCATGGTTGTACTTGTAGTTGTACATGTAAAAAGAAACCAATGCAAATATTGACAGCACATCATACAGTTGTGCCATTTTTCTGTAAGTCTTAATTCACCTGACGTCATTACCCCCTCATCCCAGCACTCATAAATACTCATCAGTATTGCAGTACTATGTGCAGTACTTTGTGTACATGTATACAAACGTGATTTTTATGCCAAAGTGCTGAAGATAATTTATAGAAAAAACCTCTTCTTACTCATGAAATTCCATTTAATACCTCACAAGCCGAGGTAATGTGTATACCTCTTTTGGTATCTGTGTGCTTGTTAGTATTCAAGTTTGCATGTATTTCAGCAAAGACATCAAATTCTGTGCTGTTTTTGGCTCACAAAACATTACTTGTTCACAAGCTGTCTAAATCCTTTACACTGTTCCTACGGGGCCACCGTACGTATTTAGGTACTTGGATATTTTTTTCAAATTGATATTTTTCCAACAATTCGCATGGTTCTAAAAAGAGTTTAAAAATGTGCATTCCAACGGTATATTACTTATCACATCATATTTTTCCATTCGGTCAATACGGCAGCATAAAGCGGTACTTTTGAATGTATGGAATTGAATGACCACGCTAAAAAAAACTGTGGCGGTTTAACTTTTATTCGCTACACTGATCTTACTAAACATGCCAAATATATAAGGAGTAACTGCCACACACTATCTTCATACAAAAATAGTTTTTAGAAGGTACTACAGCAGATATCATTTATGCATAAAATCATGCCAAATATGCAGGCTGCTCATGGTAGCGATATAGAAGTATATAGCCAAGTGTAGATATATCATGTTCTCGGAAACAAAATTTTACCATTCAATGAAAAAGGCATTTCACATGTCAGGAAAATCAACAAAAATCATATCTCCAGTAATATATAGTCAGTAAGCAGCTGTAATATGCATATTTTTTCATCTTCCCCTTCTTCCTCAATGTCTTCCTGTGTCCAGTAACAGATGGTGGGTTTTGGAACTTTGCCAGTACTTTTCACTGAAACAATGTGTCCATGATACAGAATATTTTGTTTTTGCTCAGTAAACCATAAATGTTCAATGTAAAGGCCATTAAGTATAGACATATTAGATATAACATTTCTAACAGTTTCTGTTTGTTCAATGCTATGTTCTGGGAGAACTTCAGACAATTCAGCATTGTTAGTAAGTACTAAATTCAGCTTTTTTTTTTTTCAGCCTTCTTCTGTAACTTGAATCTTTTTTTCAATAACAAGTTGACCTTGGATTTTGGCGATACTGATTCTCTTCACGTTTCTAAAGCTGTGCACGCATTGTTTTTGCTTCTGCTATGCTAAACAGTATTATTTTTTCCTGCTCATCTGAAGGTTTAGCTACTAACTAACCATGTCAACGTGTCATTCTTTCTACATTTCACTTTTCCATCTATATGGCCTATATTGTACAATTTCTAGCCCTTCGTAAATAGTGCAAACTCATCCCTCCTTTTAGCACAATTCTTACAATCAGTTCTTACATTAAAGTGGAATACGAATCGTGCATTGCACATAACATTTATCTCTGTATTCAAAACTGGTAAAGGAACAGCTACAACCTCAGATGTGTCAATACTGCTCATTGAGTAACACCTCTACTTCAGCCCAACACCTTGTAAGATTTTTATTTTATTTTGACATTATATTAATAATATGACGTATTGCCCACCGCACCACATCAGGTGTAGTGGTGACACTGCTTCCAGCATGCAGAGTGCTCAAGAACTGATGCAATGATACTTCTTGTATTTTCTAAACGTGGAGATGTGTGGATGTAAAAACACTACAGCCCCTTTCGTATCATGGGTGCTTGCAGTTCATTAAGTCATTTTTTTTTAATGGTCCACAAAACTCTTCAAATCACCAACAGTCTTCATTATCCATGCAATTACACACAGAACTGTTGAATAAAAATATAGAGTTTAATAAGCATAGTATTAAAACAAACTCACTAACATTGCATGTTTCCATGACAAATTTGGTTTGATTGATAAGTGCACTGCGCTAAATCAGAATCTCGTAATATGCAAGGCGCTGTTACTACATAAGCAGCAGAGTCTGAAAATAATCTAGCTAAAAAACGCACGGCAACGAAAAGGTGCGTTTTATATAGACCTCGTTAACACTCTCTACCTACGTAAAAAAAAAGGTCAGAAACATATCTTAGTAACATTAGGGCAAATAAGCATGACGTCCCACTGTCATAAAAGCTATTAGCTTTCACGATAATCGCGTATTTTAAACCATATGAAGCCGTTCGTAGAGGCTTCGAGACAACACCCTGCGCATTGGCCCTCAGTAATGCATCTAGGTGTCCTTAAGGTTATACTTCAGTTTACTTCCTTTTTAAAGGTTAACTATAACATATTGAATTGATTGAACCCTAACGGCAAGTGCAATTAAGCACGATGTCATAGCGGATTTTGTCCCCCCCAATTATTGTCCCCCCGGACAGAATCCGCTAGCGGATTATGTCCCCCCGGATAAAATCTGCTAGCTGATTCTGTCCCCCCGGACAGAATCCGCTAGCGGATTCTGTCCGGGGGCATTCTGCTAGCGGATTTTGTCCTACCTCCGCAGAATATGTCCCCCTTTGTGTTTATTAGCGCAGCTTCGTGTGCATGGTCCGACCGATACACATACATGTACATGTATATCCCAGGCTCTGCCTAATATAATTTGTAAAGTCTATAGCTGTCACGGGCCGACTCAGTGCACGGCCGTGCAATATCCTGAAATGGTCCTATAGCCGACAGAAATAGGCTTTGACGGTCTTATAGAACCATTTCAAGCTGCATGTGTATAAGGAAATTTCACTACCATTGATCTCCACTATATAATACATGTCACAATTGCAAGTGTGGCTGCCGTACCCGGCCGTCTTTAAGGGGACTCTTCATGACTATTACTGGAAGCTAGCAGCGGCAAAACGCACCACGTACAACTTAGATAGGCATGCATGCAGAGGGCCAAGAAGTCTGGCGGGGAGATCGATTGATAGGACTGCGGGACTGGGTGGGGGAAGTATACCTTTATAAATGGAGTATTTGCTAATAGTATTCATGACACTTCTGTAGGTCCCGATACATACCTTTCGGGTCCGATACGGAAAAAAAATTGGGGGGGTTTCGGGCCCGATGCAAAAAATGCGGGCGGGACTGTTAGCTTATAGGACCTGATACGTATACCAAGGATTGGGGGGGGGGGGGGCCTTCCGATATCTCATTCCCAGGCTGGCAGCCCTGGCTATACATATTAGGAAAGGCGGAGTATCAATCACCTACTGTTGACACCTACAGTGTACAGGAAAGGCTATACGTATTAGAGCATCGATCACCTACTGAAGGGGGAAAGGGGGGGGGGGGGGGGGGGGGACAATTTCTGCGGAAGGGGGACAATATCTGCTAGCGGATTACGTCCGTGGACCGTGGGGGACAATTTCCGCTAGCAGATTATGTCCGGGGGGACAAAATCTGCGGGGGGACAGAATCTGCTCCGACAACGGTACTGTTGTGCAATATGCTTAAGAATGTTTCCAAAAGCGATGGGACCACCAAACTTTCGTCGCCACATGAACTCGGGCAGATATGTGTCGAACAATGGTGAATGCATAGTTCGTTCCTCGCGCATCATGCGTTTGCAGCAACTCCACATACTTTCCACACTCTTGAGTGTGTGCCCCAGTCGCTGGATCGACAAAATGGAGGGAGTGATTGACCGTGTGGTGTACGCTTCCCGTTGTTGTGGAGAGTTGATTACATGCACTCCATTCATCACTGTACACTACTGTTCCAGGCAGGATATACTTAGTTATGATGGGATGCAATGTCGCTGCATCCCGACGAGCTACTTCCACAAGAAAGCCGTCTCCTCCTCACTCTATCCCTCCAAAGACCCAGTGACCGTCAACAAATCGTCCTCGATTATATTTACGTTTACCGAACTTGCTTTCATCGATTTCTGCTTCTTTTCCTGGACCGCAAATGGTGGCTGGATTGTCTAAGAAATATTGAATGCATATGTCTCGGATGAAATTTTACCAGTCTACAGCTGTGCATGGCACTTCCAACCTATATGTAATATATATATATAATATATATATATATATATAGCGACATTGCATCCCATCATAACTAAGTATATCCTGCCTGGAACAGTAGTGTACAGTGATGAATGGAGTGCATGTAATCAACTCTCCACAACAACGGGAAGCGTACACCACACGGTCAATCACTCCCTCCATTTTGTCGATCCAGCGACTGGACCACAGGTGTAGTAATCTCAAAACGAGGAGAATTTCCAGCTATGACCGGCTATGTATGGGCCGGCCATTTCTGATGGGCGATAGTTCAGGATTTCCTTGTGCATAACTGGTCAGCTGCAGGCATCGGGTTCGTCTGCAACCACTCGAATCCAGTAATCCAAATGCTTAGATGGATTCCGACGATAAATTGCCTGCTTCAACTTGACATACCACTTGTCTTCACACCAACTAATTATCCGAGGACGGTGATCAGACTTCAGGGGCGGCGGAGCAGGGGGGGCTGGGGGGGCAATTGCCCCCCCAAATATGGAGGTGGGGGGGCTGAGCCCCCCCTTGCGCTATATCAGATTATGAATAAATTTAACCTGCTACATGTATAATTCTCGTTCGGCGTAGCCCCGACCTTCGCAGCGTTCTGGCGGAAGGGATAGCGTATGTGGGCTATAGGTGATAATAGCCTACATATGTGATAATAGACCTTCCGCCAAAACGCGAAGGTCGGGCTACGCCCAACTACACGTGTTGAGCTTTGTTTGATATTCTTTACTGTGTCTGCCGGTGAGTGACTTGTTTGGGTGCGCGTATACGGATGAAAAGGAGGCAAGTTTTATTGCACGAATCGTGGTCCGTTCCGATTGCGAAGAAAGATAAGAGAGTTCCAACGGGTGATTCAGGTACCGTCGGAGCTGTGGGGCAAACGTCACGAAGTGCGGTTTCGAATTGTGGGACTGACGAATTCGAAGAGAGTAGTTCTGTATGTTGTCGTAGCAGTACACTTGAATACAACCAGAGAGAGTTGACATCAACGTCAAACGAATCTGTAATCGTTGCAAACACGGCTAGTTATTCGGACAAAGATGGAGAAAGCAGGCAAGTAGACATAATGCCAGTTGACTGTACTGCAACAGATGAAGGTCAATTGGACTGTACTTGCATTTGCTGTAGCAATGAAATGGAGGCCTATCAACCGAAACAGAGGGATATATTAGAACAATTTTATAGAAAAGGTAGGCATTTTGTGCTATCCTGGTATAAAAAACACGTTTGGATAACATTGTGTGTATCAAAAAAGAAAATATTTTGCTTATACTGCCGATACGTGCTGAAGCATAATATGTTTTCGCCGTGTGGAGTTAAACCCGATGCAGCATTTACGACAAGGGGTTTTGAAAATATTAAAAAGGCTATTGAAAGGTTTCTTGCTCATGAAAGTTCAGCACCCCATAACGAGGCAAGGATGAAATGGGAATTAAAATTCAGGCCAACTTTAGTGCAACAATTGAGTGTGGAATCTGCTAAAGCTCAGACTCAAAGACGAATGGGGCTTCTGAGGCAGCTGTTTGCAATGAAGTTTCTTTTATGTCAAGGCCTTTCGTTGCGTGGTCACATTGAAAAAGAAGGTAACTTGCCTAAGCTGCTTTCCGCATGGAGTGAAGTTACTGATAGCGCCGGCTTAAAACATTGGACTGAAGCAGGGAAATATATGTCTCACGATATAATAAACGAGTTGATTACAATAATGGGGAATACTGTATTGCGTGAAATTCTTACAAAAATTAGGGGCCTTGTACCTGGATGGTATGCAGTAATTGGTGATGAAGCAACAGATGTACAATATTGTGAACAATTCAACGTTTCAATCAGATACGTGGATGATGACTACACCATCAACGAAGATCCTATTGGCATGTTTAGTTTACCAGATACGTATGCCGAGACTATCTGCTCAGTAATTAAGGACATACTTTTGCGATGTTCTATATACCTCTTTCTCTTTGCCGCGGGCAAGCGTATGATGGAGCGGCCGTCATGAAGGGCATAAGAAGTGGAGTGTCAACAAGGATAAGAAATGATGTTCCGCAGGCTCTGCCAGTGCATTGTCTTGCTCACTGCCTAAATCTTTGCCTTCAGGATGCAGGAAAACAGATTAATCTTCTGCGAGATGCCATTCAACTTGTCAGAGAAATCGTGCAACTAATAAATTGCTCTCCGAAGCGAAGGCATCTTTTCACAGAGTATCTTCTGGCCGAGAGTGATAAACCGTCTGGTGGACTTAAACCACTGTGCCCAACACGATGGACCGTGAGAGCAGCCGCCATGGAAGCTGTCATCATGCAGTACAGCGTGATTATGGAAACTCTGGAAGATGTTCATCACAATACCCGGGACGAATATGGGCTAAAGGCCGGTGGACTACTTGCAGCCCTTGAAAAGTTTGAGACCTTTTTTAGCCTGAAATTGGGATGCCTTCTTTTTGGATGCTCCGAAAATACTTCTAAAGTACTTCAGGCTAAAGACATCACAATGCAAGAGGCTGTGAAAGCAATTTCTGTAACACAATCATTTTATAAACGCCAGAGGCAAGATGAAGCATTTAATACCTTTTTTGATCGTGTTGAGCAAGATTCGCGTTCATTGAACATTGGCTTGCCAGTTCTGCCAAGATATCGAAAGCCTCCACAGAGATTTGGTGGGGATACTCAGCATGAGTTTATGCAGCCTCGTGAGTATTTTCGACAAAAGTATTTTGAAGCCTGTGACATATTGATTGGAGAACTTAGTGACCGTTTTGAACAAGAGGATGTGATGAAGCCTGTTCTTTGCATGGAATCTATATTACTTAAGTCAGCTTGCGGAGAAACATGTACCTCTGAGTTAAAATCATTTTCAGAATCAGTCTTTCAGGCCGATTTTTCTATTCCACAACTGGAAAAGCAACTTTCTATACTCGTCGATGTGATTCGTGTGGAGCTACCAGACGTAAAACGGGTCACGAACATTCGCACAATATGCACAGCAATGGAAGCTCATGCAAACCGACGTATGCTTTCTGAAATACACAAACTTTTGCGGCTATTTTTAACCATTCCAGTAACATCGAGTACGTCAGAAAGAAGCTTTTCGACGATGAGACGGCTGTTAACCTATTTGAGATCCTCCATGACAGAAAGTAGGTTTAATAACTGCTTCATCTTGCATGTACATAAAGAGCTAGCAGAATCCATTAATCTGGAGGAAGTAGCCAAGGAATTTATATCACGAAATGATCAGCGAATTCGCTACTTTGGCACATTTCCACCGTCTTAAGCTTAATTGCATATCCCATGTTGTGTACGCGTGTATGAATATAATTATCTCTTTGACCACCACTGCCCCCCCCAAATATAGACACCCTCCGCCGCTGCAATATCCCGGTTGTATGGATGATCAAATACCATTTGAAACCAGTTAGGTTTATTTGCACCTCCTTGAAGTGGTTTGTCAGATCCTTTCGCTTGCTTCGTGACCAAAGTGTTCCTTTACCCACTGTGTCTTCTCTTGCTTGATCTGGGCAACGTGTTCCTTACTGCTGCTTGCGTGGTACTGTACAAAAGTATATATCGTAACCAAGCAGTACGAGTTTTTTCACAGCAGCAATAGCTCCAGAAAGTGGATCATGGCCAGAAATTGCATGCCTTCATTACTAATTCCTGACGCGTTATGACGTTTTTCCCGTTTCATTACCGTGCACGCGTCCATTGAAATGTATGGAGGATGACACTCTTTTGATCACTGTCACTCAGGAAAAGATGCCCATGACAAGGAAAAAGAACTTTATGATGCAGAGGGTCATAAGGTATGCCTCTATCGTTAAACAAAAAAATTAGCCCTCTTCTTGACGCTTCCTCAGCAGAATTTCAGCATTTCCATAGACATGTATGGATTTTGATTTTTAAAATGAGGGTTTTTCAAGACATTTATGCTTCCTGACGAAAGTCCAAATTAGATATCAAAAAGGAAAGACTAACTGCTGTTAGTACAACCATTAGGGCCGGAGTGTGACATATTATGATGTTCATGACCCTTTTACCCTCGCTTCCCTGATGACTTTTATTATTAAGGTTCATATGTCTTTGTAGATGCCAATATTCAATAATAAATTGACAAATGCCGCGTGTGTGCCCTGCCGCGATGAAGGTTTTCAAACAAGAAGACACAAATCACCGACCACGGTATGAATCCTTGCAACGATGGTTCGATACTTGACAGCTTGTTACACATGTGTCGACTGTTGTGCGTGTGCATGGGTGGCTACCGGTATAGATGCGATTGTACTTTTATTGGTAACAGGCCTATTCGGCTGCTCTGACATTCGTTTTAAGCCCTGTAAGGCGCGATCATGCATGTTCGGAAAGTTTTAGCTACCTATATGTACATGTACATGGATTCTAGAACGGCTTGTTTTGGTTGCGTTGGTTTTAAACGATTCGATTCCGGCTTACTCACCTATATCGCTAATTCTACCACAAAAGGAGTTCGTGGATATGATTCCTATAGCAAAGCCACTCTTTTGCACCTGTTCTACCTTCATTTGTTAAGATGGGCATGCTCTTACTTGCAAACCTGACGCCATATTTTTTTTGTAGGTTTCGTTCCTTTTTTTTTTTTTTTGCAAATTGTACTTATGTATCTGCGCGTGTCTATATATTTTTTCATCTCTGCAGAATGAAAACTACCAATACAGCAAAAAAACCCGTTCCACAGAGACGAACCTTATAAGGATAAATCACGTGAGGAATACATGCAGCAATTTAAATTTATTGGGAAATTATTACTATATCCACATGTGAGAAGGTGGAAAAGGTGACAGCCTTGTGAAGATGGAGGGATGTATGTAGGTGGAGGGAGGTAGCCTTGTGAGGGTGGAAGGAGGTAGCCTTGTGAAGGTGGAGGGAGGTAGCCTTGTGAGGGTGGAGGGAGGTAGCCTTGTGAGGGTGGAGGGAGGTAGCCTTGTGAAGGTGGAGGGAGGTAGCCTTGTGAGGGTGGAGGGAGGTAGCCTTGTGAGGGTGGAGGGAGGTAGCCTTGTGAAGGTGGAGGGAGTTAGCCTTGTGAGGGTGGAGGGAGGTAGCCTTGTGAGGGTGGAGGGAGGTAGCCTTGTGAGGGTGGAGGAAGGTAGCTTTCTGAAGGTGGAGGGAGGTAGCCTTGTGAAGGTGGTTTTGTGAAGGTGGAGGGAGGTAGTTTTGTGAAGGTGGAGGGAAGTAGCTTTGTGAGATAGCCTTGTGGAGGCAGAGGAGAGAGTGCCTTGTGAAGGTGAATGGGAGATATCCTTGTGGAACAGTTGGGAAAAGATAATACTTGTAGGCCCTTCTCCCTAGAGATGAGGAATTTGATAACACAGCCACTGGGATATGAATCAAATTAAGTTTAAAGGTTTCTGATGTAGGGTACTCCTGGAGTACAGTTACATGTAGAAGGAGATAGATCTATGTGTTACATGCATAATTGTTTAAATCGGCTACAATTGTCACATCCTGTGGTGTCCACCTTTATTAGTTTGGTTAGAAAAACTCCTTGGTTTGGTTGTACACATAGCACAGACACCAGTTGTCTGCCAGCAGTGGCGAGGTGGCTTGTCTGTCACTGGGGGGGCAAATACACAGACTGCCGCCCCCCCCCCCCCCCCCCCCCCCCCCCCACGCATACACACACACAAACACACACGCTGTTTTTCTTTTAGAATTTCTTATATCGTTACAGGGGCGGATACAGGATTTTGGCGAGGAGGGGGTGGGCTCCACATGGATAATTGATGCGTCGACGACAGGGAGGGGCGCGCGCAAAGCGTGCGAAAATTTTTGTGGTGCGCGTTCTAATTTTTCCACAGATTGTATTGGAAACTAAGGCAATCAAGACCAATAAATAGTGCCCTCTGTTCGAGCAGCACGATAACAATAACAAAAACTGGTAGCAATTAACACGTAGCCGATTCTAGATCTCATGACATCAGTCAAGCCGAAATTTTGGCCGGAACTATAGAGCAATGTACTTGGATTCTTTACCTACATAACCGTACTATTACGTAACAAATGCTATAAATATATATCACGTGGGGTGAAATCCCGCCTTCTTTCCTCCGATCGCCGACGTTCGCTATTGATGAACTCGTCCCCAGCATTATGACTCTACATGTATACTACATAAATAATCATCTTAATTAAACACATTTCGTGTAATTTGCTTGGCGGCTGGTGCGCCCCTATCGTCATTTTGGCGCCCCCTTTTTAAGGCCAGCTGGGGGGGCAACTGCCCCCCCTGCCCCCCCGGCCACCTCACCACTGTCTGCCAGGAGAGGAGGCTTACCTACATGACCACCTGGTATGGACCAGGGACTGGACACAAAGTTTTGCATCTCATGGACTGTGCCAGCCACACTTCCAACATGCACCTGGTGAAAACACTTCAGCAACAACTCAAATGGAAGGCTTTATGTGGTCTAGCTATATGTACATGGCTCTGCAGATGTATGTAATAGCAGTTGTGGTGTGGCATTTATATTTATTTGGTTATGTATTGGTTGTGTATGTGTGTGTGTGATTGTGATAAATGTGGAAAGTTCAAGAAGGTATTACATGTACTAGCAGAGACTCAAAGTCTTTGTGGTCACCTATTTAATTAGGGTGGTGGCATGTGGTCATTAGTTATGGCTGTTATGTAAACGTTTCACATGCATGGCCCTCACATATTTGTAGTTTCTATCCAGCATCCTTGCCATTGTGTATGAGTCATGATCACCAGCCTTCATGCCATTGTGTATGAGTCATGATCACCAGCCTTCATGCCATTGGCCATCGATCTGTTCACTGGTGACAGATCAGAGCTGCATCATGGCATCCTTTTTTGTGCCATTGCTTAGAAATTAGATAGACAGGTGCATGTGTGTGATCTTTTCTTCAACTGCATGCCCATGAAAGTCCTGTGTCATGTGTGTGTATGTGTGTGTGTGTGTGTATTTGCATGTACATGTGTGTGTATGTGTGTGTATGTGTGTGTGTGTGTATTTGCATGTACATGTGTGTGTATGTGTGTGTGCGTGTGTGTATTGGCATGTACATGTGTGTGTGTATTTGCATGTACATGTGTGTGTGTATTGCATGTACATGTGTGTGTATTTGCATGTACATGTGTGTGTATTTGCATGTACATGTGTGTGTGTGTATTTGCATGTACATGTATGTGTGTGTGTATTTGCATGTACATGTGTGTGTGTGTGTGTGTGTGTGTGTGTGTGTGTATTTGCGTGCATGGTGCATGTTTGTATTTGCATTTGGGTGTGGGTGCGTGTGCATTTCCTTCCAGCCGCTCAATCATCAAAAAGTAGAACACACGGCATAACAAACACACACATCTCAGGCCAACTGCCGAATACATTTACGACTGTTCATCCTTCTTGTATACCCTAGCTAAAATTCTGGCGGAGCTGGATAGAAATGAGCACAGGACTTAACCTCGTAGCAGATATTGGGTCTGGGAACGAGACTGCTATGTAACGGCGTAAGGAATGCAATTATTCTTAATTGCGTCACTTCCGGAGTTCTTCCTGCGCGCGAGCACTAACACTGTACCAGGCTGTTGATAATTTTCGACCGACCAAGCCTCTGTCACAACAGTACTCACAGAGGCAGACATCCCAGGTGCGTTTCTCGAGGAGCCACTAGAGATCCGTATTACGGCAGCGCTCCGAAGGTGGCTAATTTGGCATGGGATAAAAATGCAATCGGCTAGCCGAAAGCAAAGCCTAATAGATAGGTCAGTATTGCCAAGACATTTATGTACTGTGTCGATATCAGCCATGCTAGTCTCGTTCCCAGACCAATATGCCGCAATGTTTATCGCAATTTGTACTTTGTATAAACAAGCTCGTACTTGCATAAGTCTGGTGTTTCGAATTCGTGCGCTTATACGCAACGTTGCCCTCCTACTTCTTACAGTACATAGATACACCCTTGTTGTCCACCTTGCGAGTCATTTTACACATGACACGTACATTACATCACCGGCAGGATGAACTCCGGCCGGACGTGACGTAAAATTAGCAAATTGCATTCCTTACGCCCTTAAAGGGAAGGGTCTATTGATCCACAGTCATTAATCGACGATATACAGTATAAGAGGGCCAGGACACAGTGGAGAGTCCAGCTGTGAATATCCGCCACCATGCATGTGTTAATTCTTTAGCTAGTGGAAGGCAATATCCTTAACACTCCTCCACGAGAACTTCTAGCATGTTATCAAAAACAAGCCAGTCGTCGTGGTCAACGCCAGAGCGATGCACATGCAGATGGATATATATATACATAATATTATATATATATATAGGGACGGAATCGCCCATGCATCTTAACGAGCGAGTCTCGTAGTCACATCTATATGTAGTAGCTACTCCGCAGCAGCGGTTCTATTAGCTCGACCTTCGCGTTATGGGGGTTTCAAGCCTATCCAGTTGAAGTTCGATGTTGTACGTCTGGCTAGCGAGACTAGCGTATACCAAGAATTAGATTGATAGCGAGTGTAGAGCTATTATATCCACAATAGTATCAGATGGGTACAAATCTTGGTATAGGCTTGATACCCGACCCTCCGCCAAAAGGCTACGCCCAACTACTATACAATGGATCAAAATGGTTAAATAACAGATCACGTGACCTCCAGAATGCATCCAATGGCAGGGGCACGAGTACAACTAAATGTTTTGAGTTGCGCATGCGTATGCTTAGATCACTAAAATCAACGATAGCTTTAGTTAGGAAGGATTTTATGTAACAGCGATGCCTATTTCTAACTTCCCTGCCATGCAGACATGCAATGCATTTATTAAAAGACAATAACAATAATATAATTTAATAAGTTAATTAGCAGTTTTAATAACGTGATAAATCTCTAAAGTACCTAGCGAGTTTAATGGTGCAATTAGATTTTTTTTATCACAATCGTACGCCGAGTTATGCATCGATGTCCACAATTTCTGGACATGTCCATCGTCGAGTAAAACGTTGGAGTCAATGGTAGCGCTCGGACCTGCACGGCTTGATCGGCCGCGTATTCATCTTCAGCCTCATAGTGAGATCGCTGATCCTTATGCTTTATCCAATGCATACCATGCATTGCGCCAAACTTGACCAATTGGCCGTCAAAATCTGCAATCGTGTTGTCTAGATCAATCAAAATCCGTAGGGGCGCACGCTGTGTAGAGTCGTTGTAATGATATATCGCCCACCAAAGAACTATTATGGGCGATAGTTCAGGATTTCCTTGTGCCGTCATAGGATCAGGATACGTCCGTGGCTTTTTGTGCGTGAAATGAATTATGCGCTTGTCTTTGACCTGGTGCCATCCCGGGGTGTAGCGGTCATAGAGTCCACGTCGCGAGTTGTACTTGTACTGCATTGCATACCATCTTCCTCCGAAATAGGCATTCAAAAAACCTTGGTCAGCGTTGTCGTAACTCTTGAGGGTCGTCTTCTTGTTCAGCATATCAAGAAAAACCTTTTGCGAAGGAATCAATACCATCATCCCAGAGTTGAAAACATCGGGGGAAGATGAGTCGGGGCACGCCAAGACGTATGCGCGACCAAGAATGTAAAAGAATGTCTCCGCAACACGCACCACAAGCGGTTGTTCAAATAAATCGTCCGGATTACGAATTGCAGCAGTGTCGGCGTCGAGGTAGACTATCTTGCTAAACTCTGTCTGTTCCCATAGTCGAAGTTTGGTGAACGATTCGCCAAATCTCGCGTCGCCTCCATCGATTGCCTCGACTTCACGGAAAACAACTTTTGCTTCACTCAGCACCTTTCGTTCGCTTGCTGTGACCTTTTTAGTGACGAGGCAAATCAGCTGATACTTCATATTGCAGAGAACCAGTGACTTAGCAAGGCACACCACGCCGGGAATGTATGAGTCGTTCGTGATTATGGTCATGTAAGCATAACACTTTCGTCTCCAAGCGCACGTCCAGCAAAGAATTACCATGCAGCACTGATACGAAGCACAGCCAAGCAATAATATCGTCTATGGTAGACATTTGTTTCAACCCGCATGCGCCCAGATTGAAGACCTTGCAGCAATTGCGGACTTGAATAATTGCGTTACGCGTTAAAGATATTAATTGAACGGGAAGTCTATATGGAGAAATGTCTTCCAACGCGCACCGTTCTTAAATGGAATATAAATGTTAAGTCTACCAAGCGGATTATGATACAGGTGAAGATAGGTCATCGTTTTTTTTGTTCTGGTCTCCGCGTTAAAATCACTTCTACTTCCCTACACCGTGTTGTGTTCCCTGCATACCTTTGTACATGGAACATGCAATTGTTATGTTTCATCAATTTCTTTCCAATCACGCACAGCCAGACCGAAAGTTCAAGTCTACCAAGTGGTTTATAAAACCTAGACCACCGAAACATTTTAAGGCACAATTAGTATAATTTTGCATGCCCTCCCCCCCCCCCTCCCCCCCCCCCCCCCCCCTCCCCCCCCCCCCCCCCCCCCCCCCCCACACAACAATTTCCCTTGGCAACTTTGTGGACCCACCGTAAAATGTGGGCAAAATATATAATGTAATTCATGCATACGTCACGGTTGCATGGCGATATTAAATAGGTAGGTTTTAAAGTAGCTGTGCCTGGAGCAGGCCACACACCCCTGCCCACTAGTCTGGGGACCAGGCTGATGGTTGATAGTACAACCATCAGCCTGGTCCCCAGACTACCTGCCCACTGGATGCAAGGTCCACTCGGCAGGCTATGAATATTAATCACTTGATTAATTGTTGCACGTGCATTTAAAGGAAATACGATAATTTCTAATTCCAGGAAAGGTCTCTGCTTGTGGTTTACGTGAACGTGTACATAACTGGAATGTATTCATTTCGTCCCGGTCCATGTAACGCAAGTACATGTAGTTATCGGCAATTGACTGACTAGCAACCGCAATTCGGATCGATCCGGATTGGGGGTGCGTCCACACTAGCTAATTAGTGTTCATCGACCAAACCGCAGTTAGGGCGTGCCGATGACTGATAATTAATGGCCGCTGTCTCGAGTCCGCTTGAAACCCGCATACATTTGCTTAGCGGCGTACATGGAGCTACGGAAAAGTCACCTTAGAAAAAAAAAAAGGGACACTTGGCCTTGTCCTGTTACATCTATACCATTGCTACCACTATGGAAAAAGACTGGTTGCAATGCAGCATTTGTACTATATACGCCAGAGTTATACACCAAAACGTAAGTCTTATATAATAAGTGCATTACAAGCGTATAACACTGTTATACACAGTTATACACATCATTGAGGTAAATGTGCGGTAAGATTTTGATTTCATGGGGGAGCTCGGGGTAGAAATGGTGTGCTTCAAGCCATACGGCCATAGTTGTATTTAAGCCATTTATTATAGGCCTGTTTAGTTGAGCGTTAAATAGGACATAAAGAAAATATTTTCACAAGAGAGCAAAGCTAAAGTCCGAGAACGATATCATGGGAACCCCTAGCCTAAACTAACCGCTGAGGAAGAACTATATCACCAGAAACCCGAGTTAAACTATCTTTAAAGAAGCAACGATACAATGAAAATTCAGCGGCCATGTAGAGTACAGAACGTAGGGACGATTTCATCGCTTCCGCTTCTGCGAAGAGAATGCGATTCCAAGAACGAATAATCACGATCGACAGCCGAACATGTTGCAGGGATAAAATTGCTACCGCACGGGTAATAGAAACATATCTCTAAACCCCAAAGGTACGTTCGAATTCTACTGAATAAGTGTTGTATATGTGTGTGTGTGTATACATATAGGTTTATATTAAGCTTATAGACTTTACATGTGTATGCGTTGTATGGTTTAGTGATGCGTGCTCAATTCACCCCTGTCAGGCTTGTGTATCCACGTGACTGAGAGGTCATATACCTTGTGTATAAATGTGTTGTATAGTTGTTCTGTGTATAGCAGTACAACTACATACACGAAATTGTTATTGTGCCTGTCTGTCACTGGGTATGGTAAAACGAACAAGCTTTCACATTGATGATAGTCATTATAAAATACAAATCCCTGCAGCATTGTAGCACGTACCATTAGGTTTTACAATTAGATTGTGCGAACTGAATTACGGTATATATTTAAAATGGCGTACACAAATGAAACCACCAATGCAACTTTGGAGGTATTTTATGCAAAAATCAGTGAAGCAAAATTAAAAAAAACATTACATGAATGGTGTCACACACATATTCGAAATACTACGTAAATACAGGCGCAATTGAAAACAGCTTGTTACAAGATGCTACAGCTTGCGCGCATAAAGGGACTTAACGAGGGGTTGATAATAGCAGGTTTTCTAAGCGGTGGTACTCCAAATCCTCCAGATAAATTAGGTTCAAAAACTTTGCACAAAGCAGCCAGCTGTGGTGAGTATTTCTATGAATAAAATAAGTTACGACACGGTCTGTAACGGGTCTTAATTCTATTCGACCGCTACGCTGTAAATATGAATAATCGAACTGCACACCACAGGATCTATGGAGCCTGCAGTACACAGGTGCAAATTGAATGAGTTGCGTAGGCCTAGGGTGTGTGGGTGCGCAAAACCAGAGATCATATATGATCTGGTAAAAAAAAAAAAGATACCTCTGCATCTATTGCAACAGCCATCAGATCCACCCACCAATGTTGTGCAACAGGTTGCCGCCTCACTGTTACAACAGCTGCCTTACACAAAAAACAAACCTTATAAATGTGGTCTGAAGCCTTTATGACTGCATGCATGGTACATATACTGGTATGAAGGGAAATCCCCTTGCATGTGATAATTATAAGGGTATACCTCCAAAGGCACAATGGCCCCTAGCTGAGATATCTGGCAACACTCCAGCCCAAGTTGTAGAGCACATCATGACCATAGCACCATAAAAAATTCCATTCAATACACAGCTACTCTCTGCCGTTAGTCAGCTGAACTGTCCAATTTGCCTCAGTGTGTTGAGGTTGCCATATGGTGTGTGCCTCGCTGTCTGACTGACTGGATCCGACCACTCCACTGGAGTGCACACAACTAAAGCCAGCATCCTGGTTCAGCTGCTAAATGATGTGAGAGCTGTTAATTATGACACACACACATACTTGCACTGAACTAACAAGGTGAACAAAGAGAAAATGCAGCATGTGCATACCATTGTGCACAGAATGGTAACTGCATTTGCATTATAACTGGAACAGTAAGCTTATTGTTCTTTAACTTGCATTTACAGCCATTGACTTTAGCTCGTGTAACAGTGCCAAAAGCGCCCATCACACAGCTGTCAGAGCAAACGCACACGTAGGCGTCGTGTGCTTGAGTTCCACAGGACACGTAATGAACTGCGTTAAAAAAGCAACTTATTCCGACGTTCACAACTCACACACTAAATCGAGTAGTAACGTATTGACGACAAAAATTCAAAGAACAAACTCTGCTTACTATCCCTTATCGTTTTCATCTGGAGATTTAGCCAAGAACATGAAATGTTCACACGACGTCTTAGTGTCTTACGAGGATCCTCCCGTATTAATTAATCTGTATAGCGGAAGTCCAAAAGGTTTTCATGACAAGCAAAATGCACCGACGTTTACCAACTGATTTCTCTGTGCACATGTCCTGTTACTACGTGAAACCTGGCGATTAGAAGCCTAGAAAAGGGGGGTTTTTTTCAAGGTAGGCGTTAATTGCTATGGAACAAATTCGCCATGTTGCTAGGTCCTGAACCTAATGTACACGTTTCAATATTGTAACCGCCGCGGTAGGGCTTACTACTATCCTATGTAAACAATAGCAGACAAAGAGGTCAGTTCATTCTAGTTGTAAAAACTGTTAGTGGTCAAAGCCTGACCTAGCCCTTTACTTCATTAGGTGAAGGCGTAAGAGTTTTCACATGGCTTCTGTTTGTAACTCTTAAGAGAAAACATGTATAACTGTTAGTAATTTATATAGCATACTGGTGGAATATAAAAGTAGCCTTGAAACAGATGAGATAAATAATACCCACCCACGGTTAGCACAAGAGATCTGCACTAGATCTGCACATGCAGCTGTTAGTGAAGCTAGTGCAGGTGCGTTGCACAAAAAAGCAGGTGTATTGATGCAATTAAAATGCATATTGTGACATTCTAGCTGGGGTAAGGTACCATACTGCTAGTTCAGAGTATGATGCCTCTTACAACCACACAATGCAGCTTGGTGCTATACCAGTAGACCTGAGTGATAGGTGTATAATGGCAGACGAGATAGGAGCCAGCCCTGCATCATAACAGCATGCGTCCGCTAAAATGGAAATGCACAGATGAGTGTCGGCTGCTCACTAATAGAAGTTGTATTGAGGACAAAGGTACTATTTCAAAAATGCATAGAAGATGTTTGAGCTGGGCTGGACAGATGCATTATGATAGCATTTTGCATCAGACTCGCGCTTTAGTGAGTGGTGTGGGCACCCTATTTCCTTTGAGTTCTCAACATGCTCCAGCTGCACCTACTACTACTACTCGCACTCCTCCCTTATCCTACTCCTCCCCCTCTCCTTACCTACCACTACCTACCACTACCCACACTCCTTCCCTTTCCTGTCACTATGTCTACTACTACCCCTACACCTCCCCTCCTACCCCTACTCCTCCCCTCCTACCCCTACACCTCCCCTCCTACCCTACTCCTCCCCTCCTGCCCCTACTCCTCCCTACCCCTACGCCTCCCCTCCTACCCCTACTCCTCCCCCTACCCTACTCCTCCCCTCCTACCCCTACTCCTCCCTCCTACCCCTACCCCTCCCTCCTACTCCTACTCCTCCCTTTATACATACTTACAACTTCTATTTTACCAATACTGAGCAGCTGACACTCGTTTGCACATTTCCATTTTAGTATATGCATGCTGTCATGCCTATATGCTCTGCCACTACACACCTACCATTAAACAAAACACGGGAGACATTATCTGAAGTCCAAGTCAGTGAAACAGAAATTTTAACATTGCCTGACCCTGAGCTGTTCACGTTCCAGCTAAAATTTAGGTTGTGCGGGGGCAAACATTGGTTGACATAATGCCTTAAAAAATAAATTAGTTGTATTAAATGATCGATCTCTAAATGATTTAGCAGAGGTCAGATGTGCGCTTGCTGATATCATACATGTACAGTAGGTATGGCTTCAATAAAAACAGTTTTGGTGGGCACATGCATTGTAGCTGCTTGTGAAGGACCCTGCTTGTTAAGTAAATTTGAGCATGCTGAGTGTATCATCTGGTGCATGGAGTGAGGTGAAGTTGAGTTGACACAGATTGAAGGAAGAGATGATGGACACACATGTTGCTGTCATATGAAGAAGAAACAGACTTATATTCGAAGATAAAGTTTCGCTGGTATCACTACTCAAGTTTTATATTAACGCTGAGTAACATTGTTGATAGACTGAACAATATTTATCATCCATGGCTGAGTTAGTACTATATATAAATGATATTCTATATATCAAGTTTAGATAGTAGCATATGTGATCAGTGTAAATATGTCTGTTGCAGCATGAGTTATGAAATTCAGTTAATTGTATCATGATTTTTTGAAAGCATATGCATCCAGATATGAATAAAAAGCAATGAAACAAGCATATAAAAACATTCTTTATGAGAAAGTTGGTGGTATATAGGATTTGAAGGCAATAGTGAAAAAACGAAATAGTCCTGTATTTAGCCGGCACACATTGTAGAACAATACATTGTTCAGTCATGGGCTAAATATAGGACTATTTTGTTTTTCCTTATCATTCAAACCTTGTTTCCCTGCTTTTTACACCACTATTGCCTTCAAATCCGATATACCACCAACTTTCTCATAGATAAGGTTTTCTTATACTTGTGGAAGGCGTGTCTGTGTGGGTTGTAGGAGTAAGCTGTTGGTTGTGACATGGGAGGTGTGCATGTCAGCTGTGTGTGGTGTGGATATTACATTGGCAATGAACACAGCTCCCCATGAGAGAGAGGAGGGTTGGACCCCAGCTCACCGCGAGGAGGACAAACACTCCCACCGACCATGTGGACAGAAGCTCCACCACTGTGAGGGAGACCTGCCACCATGGAGGACAGAATGTGCCTACTGCTAGCGGGGAGTCCTGCTGCCACTGGGGAGGTAATGCCTGCCCCTGGATAAGATTATGGGGAGGAGAGTGCCAAACACTGGATAAGGTCTGATGAGCGCCTTCCACCATGGATGAAAGTTCAGCTGCCACCAAGGAGAGGAGTATCATTGGTGTTGAGTACTATCCCTGGAGAAAAGGCTCCAGGGTGAGAGTGGCTGAGTGTTGTGAGGAAGCATTGGCCTAACCCAACAGGTCTATGGGTATGAGGAGAGGGAGATGGTACATGTCAGGTGCATGGAAGGGGTGCATTTAAGCTGTGTGTGGTATATGTACATGTATATTTCAGAGGTGTTTATCAATACTAGTATGGCTTTATGGCGTTGATTACGTATGGGCATCGGTTGTCAGGTTCGTTGCTATATATGGGTGTACGCGCGTTACCATTTCAATCTTTTGGGGTGATGGTCTTGCGTTCAATGAGACCCTAAACACTAAGGGCCCTTCGGGCCGCCTCCCTATCTCCCCTGTTTCCTAACCTACACATGTTCGTGTTATGACTTTCATTAATTTCGTTAACACTGTGCAAAACGTTTGTTATACGATAGTGTATATTTATGCGTATAATTGAGGAATGCGCATAATATAACCTGTGTAGTATATTTGAAGTGTACGACCGCGTATATTTGAGAATACGCAAGTGTCAAATACGTCACCGTTTATATAAGCACACCTTCAAAATATACGATAGTGTATTATATTTGAATATACTGTACTACTGCGTATATTTCATTCCATAAAATCCCACTGTTTACATAAGTATACCACAGATTTAATTCATGAGTGGTCAGTCCCGTACCCGGACCCACGTGAGGTAGGAAGGTGTGTAGGCATTGAAGTCGGAGTGCTACTTTGCTTCTATTAATGCTGCTGGACGTCAAAGGTTAGCTATATACATGTATGTCTGCTTGGTGTACCCGTATATACGGCGGTAAATTTTGTGAGCTGTAGGCCGGGCCCATGGTGCATGGCTATGGCCTATGCTAACTCGCCAGTTGAGTTTGGTTATGATCACATCGGATCCCAGTAGATTTTAGGCGGGCTATTTCATGGTCGGTATGAACAGAGAGAAGGACTGTAAGAATCACGCTGAGATCAGGGTTTTGATCGTTAAATGGCAATAGTTCGTCTTTCCAGAGTGTACAAGTTACCGGTATTATGTGTTGCAGTTGCTAAAGAATGAATTCACCTTTCTCTATTTGCACTAGGTTGGCAAGTGTCCTAAGTGTTCCCGTTCGGTTGAACAACCGAAATGATAGAACAACAGGCACAATGGAGCGCGATATAAAAAGGTATAGGCCTATTCATTTGTTGTGTTTTGCTAAGGTTTTTTTTAAATGTATAATACGCTATCGTATAACAAAGTTTTTGCAGTGTAATGTTCTCACACATGTACAACTGACAAGACTCAGTCATGAGCGTGAGCAAGCGATAATGAAATACTTATAAAAGATGACATAAGGTATTACAATTAAATGACTATATGTCATCTTTTAATACATATATAATGAGATGCGTGCATGGTTGAAATTAATTTTATGTCTTGACTTTAGTAATAGGGTGCTTAATGTTTATTTCATGAAAAATGCATCTTATAATTAAACTGATTAATTTTAGAGAATATTAGACATGTTTGAAATTCAATTAGGAAAAAAAACAACACGATGACCGGCTATGTACATGTATAGGCCATTTCTGATGTGCATAACTGGTCAGCTGCAGGCATCGGGTTCGTCTGCAACCACTCGAATCCAGTAATCCAAATGCTTAGATGGATTCCGACGATAAATTGCTTGTTTCAACTTGACATACCACTTGTCTTCGCACCAACTAATTATCCGAGGACGGTGATCTGCAATATCCCGGTTGTATGGGTGATCAAATACCATTTGAAACCAGTTAGGTTTCTTTGCACCTCCTTGAAGTGGTTTGTCATCTATGAGTACATCAGCGTGAACCGATGTTTTGTCTTCAGTAAAAATGATCCTTTCGCTAGCTTTGTGACCAAAGTGTTCCTTTACCCACTGTGTCTTCTCTTGCTTGATCTGGACAACGTGTTCCTTACTGCTGCCTGGTACTGTACAAAAGTATATATCGTAACCAAGCAGTACGAGTTTTTTCACAGCAGCAATAGCTCCAGAAAGTGGATCCATCGTCGAGTAAAACGTTGGAGTCAATGGTAGCGCTCGGACCTGCACGGCTTGATCGGCCGCGTATTCATCTTCAGCCTCATAGTGAGATCGCTGATCCTTATGCTTTATCCAATGCATACCATGCATTGCGCCAAACTTGACCAATTGGCCGTCAAAATCTGCAATAGTGTTGTCTAGATCAATCAAAATCCGTAGGGGCGCACGCTGTGTAGAGTCGTTGTAATGATATATCGCCCACCAAAGAACTATTATGGGCGATAGTTCAGGATTTCCTTGTGCCGTCATAGGATCAGGATACGTCCATGGCTTTTTGTGCGTGAAATGAATTATGCGCTTGTCTTTGACCTGGTACCATCCCGGGTTGTAGCGGTCATAGAGTCCACGTCGCGAGTTGTACTTGTACTGCATTGCATACCATCTTCCTCCGAAATAGGCATTCAAAAAACCTTGGTCAGCGTTGTCGTAACTCTTGAGGGTCGTCTTCTTGTTCAGCATATCAAGAAAAACCTTTTGCGAAGGAATCAATACCATCATCCCAGAGTTGAAAACATCGGGGGAAGATGAGTCGGGGCACGCCAAGACGTATGCGCGACCAAGAATGTAAAAGAATGTCTCCGCAACACGCACCACAAGCGGTTGTTCAAATAAATCGTCCGGATTACGAATTGCAGCAGTGTCGGCGTCGAGGTAGACTATCTTGCTAAACTCTGTCTGTTCCCATAGTCGAAGTTTGGTGAACGATTCGCCAAATCTCGCGTCGCCTCCATCGATTGCCTCGACTTCACGGAAAACAACTTGCGCTTCACTCAGCACCTTTCGTCCGCTTGCTGTGACTTTTTTAGTGACGAGGCAAATCAGCTGATACTTCACATTGCAGAGAACCAGTGACTTAGCAAGGCACACCACGCCGGGAATGTATGAGTCGTTCGTGATTATGGTCATGTAAGTATAACACTTTCGTCTCCAAGCGCACGTGAAGCAAAGAATTACCAGCACTGATACAAAGCACAGCCAAGCAATAATATCGTCTGTGGTAGACATTTGTTTCAACCCGTATAGATACATGTAGGTCCAATGGGATTTCACGCACGTGACTAAAATCAATGAATATTAAATTTGGTTGGCATCCGTGCCTACAGTGTAAGAAATGGTTGTTAGTTGCTGTCCGATTCAGGCCCGTAGCCAGGGGGGTGCAAACGGGTGCAATTGCACCCCCCCCCCCCCCCCCCTCCCCCTCCCCCCCTAAGAACTGCCAGTAAGAGCACTGGTACGGGATCAAATCCAAGGGCGGATCCAGGAATATTGAAAGGGGGGGGGCTAGAAATGGGGTCCGGGGGCTCCGCCCCCCGAAAAAATTTTGAGCATTGAATTCCTGGTTTCGATACTTTTTTTCACACCTTTGAACGGTAAGTTGCAATTTTAGTCCATTTGCTTAAACGACCAGAGGCAGCCCCAGCATCTATTGAGGGGAGGGGCAAACACACGAGGGGCGCCAAAAGGGGCGTGGCTTACGATACTTCTGATGCGCGCGTAACCGGTTGACACTGGATTGTTGCTAATAATGCATGCGAGCGAGCGCTAGAAGCTAAATTATGCATGCTCGGCATATTGTGGATTAGGGATTGGAGGTGGGGGGAAGGAGGCGCCATCGCCTGGGGGAGTTGGGGGGGGGGGGGGGGGGGGGGGCGCTAGGCCCCCTGGGCGCCCCCTCCGGCTGCCTATGAACGCTCATGATCAGCTAAAGCAGTGTCCCCAGCATCACACCTAAATTTTAGCAGGTCTGTGTCTTCAAGGTACTTTACATTCTCATTGATGTTGACAGCAATTCGTCATTATTCGTGATTCGCGCTAGTGATTGGATCCACCGCGCACGGCTGTTTCAGGCCCATTCAACGTTGGACAATAAGACCTACGCCCTGAAATATTGAAACGATTACATCATCAAACATGACCTCAACAAGGACTTTGTATCTTCGAGCTATATAAGGACTGCACTTGTAGTCCCGCCATTTAAAAGCCATTTTAGCGTACACATACCATTTTTCTATCCTTCGTGTGAATTGCAAGGCACAACTCTGTACCGTCTGTTAGCCATAGCGCTCGCCACGAGAGTACCGCGATTAGATATCCTTCACAAAGATCGGAACACTAGACTACCGCCAATTTTCCTGGATGAAAACAAGACGTGGATAAATGGTGGAGAGCGGAGGCTACCTTGAAAGCCAAACAACTAAGTGCGGCCTGCATAAATGACAGCGCTACAAGTCATCAAACATAGGTGATTTGACTCATATTAAAAGTGATTTTTCATACCATGTATAGCATAGGTGATACATATTTGCGTCTTTTTGTTACTACTGGTATTGCTGCGATATTTTGTGATATTCCTACATTACACACTGGTAATACTGCAACTTTTCCTGTATTGATGCATATGTCCTTGGCTGCCGGTGCATTGAATTTGACATGTATATGGATTTGCTCCTTGTTTTCCAAGGAGACCAAATCCAACATACCACTTATGTACCCAAGCAACATTGTGGTCGTCAAGAAAATGCATTAATACTGGGATAGTGGCTTTGGGAAATAACGTGTGTGTGTGTGTGTGTGTGTGTGTGTGTGTGTGTGTGTGTGTGTGTGTGTGTGTGTGTGTGTGTGTGTGTGTGTGTATGTGTGTGTGTGTATGTGTGTGTGTGTATGTGTGTGTGTATGTGTGTGTGTATGTGTGTGTGTGTGTGTGTATGTGTGTGTGTGTATGTGTGTGTGTGTGTGTGTGTGTGTGTGTGTGTGTGTGTGAATGTCTTATGACTTCTCTGTATGTGATGTCATCCTGTCAGTGATAATCATGTGCACGTGCTCTTCCTTGTGTTGGACAGGTTCTAAGGACTTGTTGATGACATGCATCTCAGGACATCTACCATCTCCTCTCCTCAGTAGGAGATGGTTTTCCTAGATGTCCCTGGAACAGGCTGCAAAATGGATGAATATATTGCCCGAGATGTTCAATCCCAAGGTGGAAGCAGGGTTATGATGCAGCTGTGCTGTGTCATAACAACAGGGACACTGTACCTCTGCTGACACACTGTGCAGGGGCAGGTTGAGAACGTTCAGGCACAGAGATCTGACAAATTCAAAACAGCGCTTACAGCGGGTAGGGGGTAAATGATGTCAGTGTACTAGCACCACCATCTTTAGCTGTGTGAATGATATTGGATGGCCTTCCCACTTGCTGAGTGGATATGAAGTGTTCATATCTTATATATGTATGAATTTAAATACATTTTAATTTGAATGCCATCATATTGGGTCCGGGTGCAAACATCTCACCATGCAAGATTAACTCCTATGTGTTTGCCACTGAAATGCAGTCACACATGGTACAGCTGCCTTTTAAAGGGAATCCTTGCAGGAGCTACAAAAGCTTTGTGGGTACACCATTGCATCCTCCTCAGTTCAAAATGCCATACCAAACACCTTCTGCAAGGCCTGAGTATATGCCTCACACTGTTATGTGGTGTCTTTTTAGTTTCCCCTTCAGTCATGCACCCTCTGCAGTGCAACTGACCTTGGTGGTGGTGGGAATCCATTCAACCTATACAACTCCGCATCATTATTCATAGAAAACAAGCAGACTGTTTAGGCCGAAAAGTGCCGGCCGCACTTAGTTAATGACATACACCTTTCACCTGAAGTGTTAACATTGCCTCTATGTCGAATTTAACAGTGGGAAAATTGGCGGCTCGATGCAACTCGCGCTTTTTTAACACATGCTCGAGATGACGTAACGGCGTATGCTTATGAAAACGAGGCCAGTGTATTATTGGAAAGCGTAGTATTAATAGTTCACATGTGTGTGTTATAGAGAAATGATTGCTGGTACTAATGCATCAGCGTATAATAGCACCAGGTGTAAGCTTCAAGCAAGCCATGCTGTTAAACATTGCATAGCGATAATGAGGCTATCCGCCATCATTTGTAAATCATATACCGTAACGCTCTAATTATCAAACTAATTGTCCAGCTCGAAACAGCCGTGCGCGGGTTGTGGTTCAGCTATGAATATCTCATCGTCATTAATTGGGATTTCTTATCGTACGTCACGCGTTGACTCGTTTTCACAAGTACGAAGATCGAGGCACTTCGGGAGCCTGAAGGGGCGTGGTACAAAATAAAAAAGGGGCGTGTTCTAATGGAAAGGGGGGGGCTATAGCCCCCTCAGCCCCCCCCCCCCCCCCCCCCCCTCCCTGGATCCGCCTCTGCAAATCAGGGCCGTAGCAACCGGTCAGGCATTCGGGCTATAGCCTGACCACTTTTTGCCCAAGATCCACCTCGAGAGACAGCTGAAAAAGGATACATGATATGTGTGCATATACCCAGTATATGGATAATTATAATTATATCACATAGAAGTCAGTTCTCAAGTACCCTCCCCCAACCATATGAACAATGCACTACAATGTTTGGTGCGAAGGAAATAACTCATTGGCCGCAATGGTTTCAAAATTGGTCTTGAATCCGCCCCGCTCTAAGATGCAAGTTGTGATATACATGTATATCTTACTACACATGTAGTCATCTGTGTAAAAGCGGACTGCAGCTGGTGAAGTTTATGGCAAGGCAAGGCCTGGCAACAGCTAGGCCTGTCGAAGACTAAATATAGTAACAGAGAGGAATAGTTTTTATATACTGCATGATTTGGAGTGAAATAGCCGTTTGGAGTGAAATCCACCCATCTGTTATTACGGTATATGTAGAGGGTGGGTGGGTATGGGAGGCGCTGTGCTCCCTCCTGACCAGCCAGGGGGTATATGGAACTAGGAGCGCTATATAGCTGCCGTAAGCTCCTCCATGACAGCAGGTTTGAAACTAAGTTTTGCAATTTTTTTAAGTCTTGCATGCACTGAATTTTGTTCTTAATTGCAACAATATTTGTGACACTTCAATCCTACGGCATTGCATGGCCAGATTTCTATTTAGTAATAATGAAAATGTGGTACCAGCCTTCCTTTACCAAGTAGTAAATAGTACTATGTATATCTGCATGCAGCCGTATGCTATGCATGTGATTGCAATTGTGCATTGCCCCAGCAGCTTTGCATACATCTTTTGAATTTTTTTTTAAAAAGTTGTAATTTTGTATACAGCCGGTCAATTGCAAAAAAAAAAAATTGTGACACTTCAATTCTATATGGCATTGGCCAGATTTACCAGCTACATGAACCAAATAATGAAAATGTTGTGCCAGCCTTCCTTTGTGGTAGTAAATAGGACTATGCCGGCATGCAGTACAACTGCATGAGAGGAAGACTTTACCATATTTCCTTTCATACAGTAATGTACATCAGATTCTGTAGCGTGAGCTGCCTTGAATTGTGCATTATCCCAGCACCTTTGGAACTTTAGCAAAAAAAATTTAAGACTTGCAATTTTGTACTCAATTGCAAAACATTTGTCGCACTTCAATACTACGGCATTGCATGGCCAGACTACTTTGTAATAATGAAAATGTGGTACCAGCCTTCCTTTACCAAGTAGTAAATAGGACTATGCATGTAGTAGAGGAAGACTATAACCGCATTTGCTTTCATGTACATGTGCATGTAGGGTGAACTGCCGTATGCTATGCACGTGCATGCAGTTCTTGCATTGTGCATTGCCCCAGCAGCTTTTTGCATGCATACTTCGCAATTTTTGCAATTTTGTATTCAGTCAGCATTGGCTAGATTTTACTACATTGTATGAACCAAATAATGAAAATGTGGTAATTGTGTAGTAGAGGACCATATTTGCTTTCGTAAATCTAGATCCGTAGCGTGAGCTACCTTGAATTGTGCATGCATTGCCCTGGGCAGCAGCTTTGCAACTTCTGAATTTTTTATGTCTTGCACAGTTGCACGCAATTTTGTATTCAAATGCAAAGGAATTCGACCTGCGATTGGTTGTAAAAGTCGCCACGGTGATATCACGTGGGTCAACGCCTCAACGGGCAACTTTAATAGTAACTTGGTGAAGTAATGGTAAGACCAAATGCAGCTGGCTTCCCAAGAGATTATTATTATTGTGTTTATGGGTAACAAAAAGCTATTCAGATATACACATTACAGAAAACTAAATTCTGAGCTACACTAAACTAATATCTACTTCACTTGTGGTTCTTCCAAGCAAAGCCCCAGCATTCTGGCGCATCAGTGTAATGAATGCCCAGGTGGTAGTATATCAAGTCTAACACCTCAGGGCAGAAATTACTTGTCCTGATGGTTAGTTTCTTGGCAACCCTTGAGAGAGCTTCTTGTGCCTCATTTCCCCAGCCACCAAATTCCTCCATGACTAATTAGACACATACCTAACCTCTCTCTGTACAGGGGATGTCATTTTTGGCATGTTTGTCCTTCTCTCCCAGCTCAGCAGTATAACCTGAGGACCTGCTAGTTCCCAAATATAATACATATTTTTGGGAGCAGTATCATGAATAATATTCATGATACGACACAAATAAGGAAGTGACAATAATTTGCATTCCATGTATTGGTGGAGTGGATGGTCATGTACCTACAGTAGCAATTCATGAGGTTTCATTAGCCATGATCCCCCAGCCTACATATACATGTACCTCCACTGCTAGAGGTACAACTCTTTCCAGACAATCTCGGCCATTTCCTATTTGCCTGAGGCACCTGAGCAACATACCTGTACCGTGTGGTTAATTAGTTATTGAGATTATTGGTAATTTATAAACTTAATATATGTACACTAGTTACTACATATACATGTGTACATTGTACCCACCATGTTGACTGAAATATTGTACCCACTCTAGCCATTGTACCTTGCTGTAAGGGGAGGCCATGCTGCATGTATGGAACGTCTCCATTCCACTCCCAGTATTGATGTGAACATCAAGGGTCGAGTAAGTTAACCCATTGAGTAATTGTATGAATAAAACATATACATATGAATAAACATATACATGTACATATAAAGTGCAAATAAGGAAGTGGTGCTTGCTCCTTAGAGGGAATTCAATTTTACCCAATACGGTCTTGCAATTCATGACATTTCATATTAGCCAACCTCCATATACCTCCACTACTAGAAGGACACAAAGCCATCCTCTTTACAGACAACCTCAGCCATTTTTCCTGTTCTCCTGCTGCAGCTGAGGCACCTGAGGTCTGACCTGTACCTTGTGGTTAATTAGCTATTCAGATCAATTTTATTTAGCAGTTACATAGCTCGCAAAGAGTGGGATATCCCATTTCCAATATACTCCAGTACATTTCTGTCTGGTATCTAGGTTCGAAGTGCTCTTTCATTGCTCCAGCCTCTGCATCACCACTTGGACATGACCAGCTAGCCATGCTTTTAACCAAAGTACTTTCATAACATCATCCCAATTGTTCACCACCTCCACATTCTTGGAACATGTTAGTGACCAAACCAAACGTCCCTCTATAGTACAGTTTTGGTAATCCTGCTGATTATGCCAAACTAATGTACATGTAGTTCATTGAAGCATAGCAACATACATGTACACACACAAAACTTGCTGCTTCATGTAGTTGTATCCATTGGTCAGTAATGATCTGATGAACATTGCACATATATGTTTGACATACACATGCAGGGCCATAGCCTCCAGTCTCCCAGTTTAGAGTTTCATCCTAACCTTACATGTACAACAGACAACATTTATCATGAATGGCGTTAACCTACAACTTTTCAAGTCACATACATTGCTAGTGAGAAGTGAGAGGATTCATTACACACCCACCCGCAAGTGTTTTAAAATCGCAAACATTAAATATATAAATTGAACAGCAGCACTGTAGAGCTATTCGCCCAATCATAAGGGACCCCCCCCCCCCCCCCCCTTCCCCCTTCCTTCCCCAGTTCACATGCATTGCTGAATTATAACCAGACCACTTACTAATAGTTTGGCTATGGCCCTGACATGTGCACATTGTAGCCACCATGTTGTACCCACTCCAGAAGTATGCCGATACTCCATTACACCGTGCTGCAAGGGGAGGTCACACGGCTTGTGTGGAACTCTCCTTTCCACTCCTGGTATTGATGGATATGGTGAATTGTTCCAATGAGCAGCTGTTTGAACCCCTTTGGAACATATATGTATGTATATGTACATGTACGTGCTAATAAGGGGATGGGTGCTTGAGTTTTGTATGTAATGCATTTGGTACAATACAAGCCTAAATAACAATTTAAGTCACTACTAAAACTGGTCATGTTGCGAGCCAATGGAACATCTGGATGAGCTTAATCCTTGTCTAGGGAATTCTCTTTTACCCAACATTGACCTATTTTATGTGACGCTGGTAATAAAAGCAAATAATTCTGGGTGGGGTTTAAGTTAATTTGTGTACATTGTACATGTATCAGCCATGTTGAATGAACTTTTGTACCCACTACAGTATTAATGTGAACATTTAAGAACAGCCTCTGCTAGTAATCTGCTGACCCAACTGTAATCGTATAATTTTAATAAACATGTGATAATCTTAGTAATGGCCCTAGAAGCCCTGTGATGAGTGGTGCTGTCCACACAACATTGTATGCCAAGTCCATGTAGGCACACTGGCCACTGGTCTATATGCACTGATTGATATAAGCACTGGTCTAGGGTCTAGACACTGACCAGTTTGGGTTTGTCTGCACCCCCTCCCCCCATGCAATGAATAATGGTCTGCGCAAACACTGGGAACATATCATGTATGATTTAGGGGTTGCCTTATTGGTTCTGAATCCAAATGTTATATGAAAGGAATCCACACAACTATGTCCCTATACTATACATGTAACATGTACATGTACATTGCATTGCGCATGCGTAGAATGATGGATTCTGTCCTTTTTGGTGCGCGTTCTTGATAGCAGCGGATTAGCGTCGTTACATTGGCGTAGTCGGCAGGATGGATCAAGGTTCAGACCAAGTCGAGACCCAAACTGTATCGCGTGGTGCTTCAAACGCAGAGCAGACTCAAACCGTATCGCGTGGTGCTTCAAACGCGGAGCAAAAGAAGCGGGGCCCAGTCATCCAGCCAACTGAATTCTCGGGTGCCGGGGATTGGACAACGTGGCTCCGGAAGTTTCAACGGTTAGCAGAGCTATACTCGTGGGAGACTTCAGAAAAGCTGATATGGTTGGAAGCCAAACTGAGTGGCCAAGCAGCACGCGCGTTTGAGGTCATCGATGAGGACACAAAGAAAGACTTCGATGGCGTTGTTGAATTCTCACGCGACGATTCGAACCTGAATCAAGACAGCTGCTGTATCAGGAAAAACTTTTTGCGTACCAGAGAAAAGGAGGTGAAGACTGGGCTACGGTTGCTGAAAACATCAAAGAACTTGCTGCTCGCGCCCATCCTAGCTCCGATGGCCTAGCTGAAGGGTTCGCTCTTTCCCGATTTCTTACTCTGCTTGAAGAAGACGCTGACCTTGCTG
This sequence comes from Spongilla lacustris, assembly GCA_949361645.1. NCBI lineage: Eukaryota > Metazoa > Porifera > Demospongiae > Spongillida > Spongillidae > Spongilla > Spongilla lacustris. The sequence goes on from OX442422.1 coordinate 7,557,248, forward strand.
TTGGAGTACGTAGGAGCGCACCCAAGACACTCGACGAGGCCGTACGGGAAGCAACGCGCTTGGATAGCATCAACCAAACAGTGAAGAAGCCAAAAGCTGTCAACCCAGTGGAAGCTGCAGGCACTATGGCTGTCAGTATGCAACAGGTACTGAATGGTATTTCAGAACTCAAGGTATCTCAAGAGGATAACTTTTCTTCAATTAAAGGGAAGTTGGACAACCATGAAGAACGCCTGCGTTGTTTGGAAAAGGCCACCAACTCTCAGGCAGATAACAGCAAGGGAGAACGAGGTCAGCGAGTTAGCTGTTTCAAGTGTGGCAGACCTGGACATATTGCTAAGTATTGCAGGGGTGTAAAAGGTGTTAACAAAAATTACTCCTATCACTGTGAAAAGGAGGGGTTTGGGCAGAACACAGCACCTAGAATTCTCACTGTCCCCTCAGTAAAGATTAATAATTGCTTTATCAGTGGGTATTTGGGGAATCGACCAATATGTTACTTGTTGGACACAGGAGCAGACGTGTCAGTTTTCAGGCAGGACATTTGGGAGGAAGCAGAAGGTTGTGAACTAGTACCTTGGAGTGGACAAGAACGATTAGTGAGTGCCTCAGGAGAGCCGTTGATGGTTAAAGGAGCAAGGAATGCAGTAATAAGATTGGGCAGGGAGGAGTTTCATTATCCCGTAATAGTCGTGGATAAATTGCCAATGGAAGCACTCCTGGGATTGGACTTTATTCAAGCGCACGGCTGTGTTCTTGACCCAGCTCAAGGAGACTGTTTTATCAAGAGCAGAGGGGTGACCCTTCCATTACAACAGAAGCAAAAATGCAGTGAGTCCCAGGGTTCAAGTTTAAACTCAGTACAATTGCTTACCTCCGTTACTGTTAGTATTAAGGAGACAGTTCGTATACCCGCTAAGCATGAGGTGCAAGTGCTAGGGATGGCACATGGTGAATTACAGAAGGGTACATGGATTTTAGAAGCGGCATCCAGCCGTATAAAGAAGCAAATCCATGTTGCAAACGCTGTGGTAAAACCTGAAAAAGGAGTGGTTCCAGTACAAGTCTTAAACCCTGGCACGGAAACCATTACGATCTATGCTGGAGACATTGTGGCACAAATGGAGCACATGGACACTAGCCAAGCGTTATTGGTGGGTAGTTTGAAGGTGACAGAAGATGAGCAGGAGCCACAAATAGATGACCTCAAGATATCCGGAAAGAAAAAGCAGGCTTTGTGGAAGCTGATAGAGACACTCCAGAACTGACATGGGAACAGAAGCGTCAAATCTATGCTCTATTTATAAAATATGCTGATGTCTTTCCAGAAGCAAAGAGTGACATTGGAAAGACAACATTGCTGCAGCACAGGATTAATACTGGAGGTGCAGCACCTGTTCATCAACGAGCCAGACAGATTCCTGTGTTCCAACGGGGAGAGTGTCAGAAACTGGTGCAAGAGATGCTTGACCGAGGAGTGATACAACCTTCGTCTAGCCCATGGGCATCTCCTGTAGTTCTCGCCAAAAAGAAGGATGGTTCGCTCAGATTCTGCGTGGACTACAGGAAGTTGAATGCTGTCACTAGGAAAGATGCTTATGCCTTGCCTCGAATAGATGACACCTTGGATGCACTGGCGGGATCAAAGTGGTTTTCCACCTTGGACCTTGCCAGTGGCTACTGGCAGGTGGGAATGCATCCAGATGATCGGGAAAAGACAGCGTTTTGTACGGCCGATGGATTGTTTGAATTTAATGTCATGCCCTTTGGGTTGTGCAATGCGCCAGCAACATTTCAACGTCTTATGGACCTGATTTTGGCTGGCCTGCAGTGGTCAGCATGCCTTGTATACCTAGATGATATCATCATCATGGGAAAGTCATTTGAGGAACATCTTGTTAACCTGGGAGCAGTGCTGGAACGATTGCAGACAGCGGGGCTCAAATTGAAACCTGATAAATGTGCTTTCCTCCAAAAGAGAGTACTTTATTTGGGGCACATTGTTTCAGATCAAGGTATTACTCCAGACCCAGCAAAAACAGCCAAGGTTACCAGCTGGCCGATTCCAAAATGTGTTACTGAATTACAGGCATTCCTGGGCCTGGCCAATTATTACCATCATTTCGTAAAAGGCTTTGCAGAGATTGCCAAACCCCTGCATGAGCTTACCAGGAAGGATATTGGATTCCAATGGTCATCTCATTGTGATGCAGCCTTTAAAATCCTCCAGAGCAAGTTGACATCCGCACCAATTTTAGGGTACCCTGATTTCACAAAACTGTTCATTCTTGACACTGATGCCAGTGATCTCAGCCTTGGTGCAGTGTTGTCCCAAGTGGAGGATGGGAAAGAAAGGGTCTTGTGTTATGATAGCAGATTACTTACTAAAGAGGAACGACACTACTGTGTTACAAGGAAAGAGTTGCTTGCGGTAGTCACCTTTGTGAGTAAATTTCGACCTTACTTGCTAGGTAGACGATTTACACTTAGAACTGATCATGGGGCACTTCTCTGGCTGCACAATTTCAAGGAGCCAGAGGGGCAACTAGCCAGGTGGTTGGGAAAGCTCCAAGAATTTGACTATACCATTGTTCATCGTTCGGGCCAGCGACACACTAATGCAGATGCTATGTCACGGATGTGTTGCAGTCAACGGAAGTGCCCAGTTCATAGTAATCATCCAGAAAAATTGGTAAGTGTTACTACCACTGATGCAAGACAAACAACAAGGGGGCAACAGCTTCAAGACCCAGACATTGGCCCGGTCATGAAACAGCTTGAACAGGGTAAATTGAAACCGTCAATGGAACAAATTAGAGGCCATAGTCAGGCTACTAGAGGACTCTGCCAACAGTGGGAGCTATTGGTGCTGGAAGATGGAGTGTTACATCGTCGCTTTGAGAGTCAGGATGGTCTCAGTTCAAGATTGCAGCTCATTGTTCCAAAGCTGCAACGTACAGAAGTGTTGAGGCAATTGCATGATGGACCATTTGGAGGACATTTGGGGGAGGAAAAGACATTGAAGAAGCTACGAGAACGTTTCTACTGGCCGGGCCATCAGAAAGATGTTAAGATCTACTGTAACACCTGCAAGGATTGTGCAGCAAGGAAGACAATGGCACCAAAGAACAGAGCACCACTAAATCCCATCACAGTGGGTTACCCCATGCAAATGGTTGGAATGGATTTCCTTGGACCCTTACCAGAAACAGATGAAGGGAACCAGTACATACTTGTCGTTGGTGACCATTTTACAAAGTATATGGCTGCCTTTGCAGTTCCAAACCAAGAGGCCTCTACTGTTGCAAGAATTTTGGTTGACGAATACTTCTGTGATAAAGGGTTCCCGGAGCAGCTACACTCCGACCAAGGACCCCAGTTTGAATCCCGCTTAATTAAGAAGTTGTGTACGATAATGGAAATTGTCAAAACTAGGACAACACCCTACCATCCAGCGTGCAATGGGGAGATAGAAAGATTTAATAGAACCCTAGTTGACATTTTGGCTACTTCACTTCAGGATCACCATTTTGATTGGGACAAGCATTTAAAAATGGCATGTTTTGCATATAACACTAGTGTACACTCAACCACAGGGTACACACCCTTCCTGCTCATGCATGGATATGAAGCCAGGCTACCGGTTGATATAATTTTTGGATCGGGATCCAAAGAAAAGCACTCACTTTGTGACTATGTGACTGAGGTACAGGATAGATTGGAGGCTACCTTTCAGAAAGTCCGGGAAAAGACAGGTCAGGAGCAGAAGAGACAAAAGACATATTACGACAGAAAGATCCATGGAAATACACTTGAAGAAGGTGAGCTAGTATGGCTGTGGAACCCAGCTATTCCAAGAAAACGAGGTTACTGCCGGAAGTTTCACCGAAGTTGGCAAGGGCCATACCGGATTCTGAAAAAGCTCTCTGATGTAACGTACCGGATTCAACACACTGCTACGAAAAGGAATAGGCAGATTGTCCATTTTGATCGCCTGAAACGCTGTGTACCTGGAGTAAGGATGGACTGCCTTAATCCTCCACAGGATCCAATGATACCTTCGGAGTTGTTGCAAACCAATTCCCAAACCCCTGTGCAAGAGGAAGAGGAGGAAGAAGACGAAATTGTGGTGGAAATGCCAAAAGCACCACAACAGCTTAGGCCACAAACCTTAATACCAGAACATCAAGAAGTGGGACAGGAAGTGAGGGGGGTTGTGGAAGGTCAAACAATCACAGCTGACCTAGCCCCAGATGCCCAAGTAGAGTACAGAGAAACACCGACCCCCGAAGAGCTTCCAGCAGATCAACCACAATCAAGAGCAGCCTGAAGAAAACCAAGACGATGTGCAAGTTGATGAGCAACAGCAACACCCTACCAGATACCCTACTAGACAAAGACAAGAACCAGTACGCTATGGAAACTACATCAAACATTGAATGAATACGTGGACGTATTCTCAAAGAAGAGGGGAATTATGTAACATGTACATGTACATTGCATTGCGCATGCGTAGAATGATGATGATTTTGGATTCTGTCCTTTTTGGTGCGCGTTCTTGATAGCAGCGGATTAGCGTCGTTACATACATGTATCTTGTGCAATTTTGGGTTTGGCTAAATTCAAATGTTATGAACTTTTAAAAGGATATCCTTGATGTGAAAGCACTTTATGAGGGCACGTGTGCCATTAGCCTCGTCCCCAGGCCCTGTTTTATTAAAGTTACGGGGGGGAAAAACAGGGCCTGGTAGACACTGCCAGGGTCGAAGCGCGCATGCGCTAGTTTGTCCCAGAATATACCTGGGGTAACCGTAATTTCCGTTTGGAAACCATTCCGTATACTCGTCTGATTTCGCGATGGCGTATGCTGCTCGCCTGATTTCGTTCGTTAAAGAATAAGCTACCGCTTCTCGGAACTCAAGAAAGTACGCCATCGCGAAATCAGACGAGTATACGGAATGGTTTCCAAAAGGAAATTACGGTTACCCCAGGTATTCTGGGACAAACTAGCGCATGCGCGCTTCGACCCTGGCAGTGTCTACCACCCCCCGTAACTTTAATAAAACAGGGCCTGGGGACGAGGCTAGTGTGCCATATACATGTACATGTACTGTACTTTAATGAATGGTTATAAATATATATTTATACATGTTCATGTAGCATCATACAAGGTTTTACAATGTAGCTGAATAAAATTAAGCACATGCATGTTATATGGACACTTTTTGCTAATTGCACAGCACATTAATTACATATTAAAGCACGCACACATTTTGGATTCCAAGCTTGGATTTTGTTCCATGATCCCAAGGTGATAAATGACTAAATCAACCATTTAGGTGACAAGTCAACTAAAAACCTTATCGACCTTGGGATTATGTACCTCAGCTGGAAATCCAAAAAGTTTTCCTATGTATACATGTACTGCATGCATTTGCTGGCATGTGGTCATCTATTAATTAATCACTGAAAATTCATTGTATAAATCAAGCATTCTAGTCCCACCAACAATGACCACATGTACATGTCTACAACTTCTGTATCTATTTAAGGATGGTGCTACTCCCTTAATTTGTGCTGCAAGAGGTTATGCTACTCTTACTTGTGTGGAACGTCTCCTTACAACTCCCAGTATTGATGTGAACATTGCGGATAAGGTGAGTTCATGCTTCCTGAATAGGATTGATTCTACAAGCACATGTATTCAAACAGTTAAGCACAAAGAAAATAGTTATAAAAGCACACCATGTAATTTGGATTTATTATGTTAGGTGTCAGCATTGCCTCTTGGCACACATCAGAGCTCTTACCAGGACTAAGCTAAGCCTCCTCCCATGGAGGGCTGCCATGGCTTCAGAATAAGGTCACATAGAGTTGTACACCTGCTCCCAACAGCAATCCTTCACTATAAATACGTCTCATAGATTGTGTACTCACACTGCCATCTAAAAGATCTTGATCAGTTGTGGTCTCTGAAGTATCAGCTGTGCATGGTACAGGCCTCCTTAGTCCAGCTGAGTGTCTTGGCATCTGGATCAGGTCCAATGACAGGCCATCAACAGGATCTGCTCTTAAACTAGATCCTATAGAAACACAAAATAGCATATGTCCCTCCCTCTCATTTCATCATCATAATTCTCTTTCTGTCCTTCCTGTTGTAGCTTCACATACATGTACATTTGCCAGCATACTCACATACCAAAACAATCCTTTTTAAAGCAGTCCATTCTTTATTGAATACCTAGTATCTGACTGAGGGTGACATGTGTGTGCCATGTCTTTTTTATGTGCAACTGTGCATGCATCTGGTATGGAACTACATGTAAAATTATATATATATTTTTTAAGAGCTACATGTACATGGTGTATGTATCACATGTACATGTGTACATTGTACCCACCATTTTGACTGAATTATTGTAGGAAGGTAATACTCCATTACACTATGCTACAACGGGAGATTATGCGTGTGTGGAACATCTTCTTTCCACTCCTGGTATTGATGTGAAAATCAAGAAAAAGGTGAGTCGGTCTGTATGGATAGTACAGATGCATGTCCAATGGGAACATGCTAATAAGGGGATGGGCACTTGACTTTTGTATGTTAATACAGGCCTTAATAAAGGAAATAGCAATAAATAGGATAGCTCAGATGCCTAAAGTGGTGTGTGTGTACACACAGCTGCACACACAGATATTCAGTTTGTGGAGCAAAAACAATTTCTGTCACCATTCATGGACACATGGTGTGAGCCAATGGAACATCTTTCAAGTAGAGGAATTCTCAAAGGAATTTCTTGTACCCAACATTGGCCCATTTGCTGGGGTTTTAAGTTTATTTACAATACAGCATATTACAATTGTCGTTACCCTTGTTTTTTTTTTCACTGACACACATGCACACACATAAGTATAGGGTGGGAGGGACCACATTAGAGCTGTGCTGGATGACAATACATTTTATTTCAAGTATTGGAGTAATGAGAGTGGTTGGCCATGTACCTAGCAAGTCATGGGGTTTCATTAGCCATGACCCCTCAGCCTACATATTGTACCTCTATGAGAGGGTCTCCTCTTTCAAGACAACCTCTACCTTTTTTTTTTACTTGTAGCGGAGGCACCTCCTGAACTTAGTGGTTAATTAGTTACTCAGATCAATTCTAAACACTTTAAAACTTAATATTTAAATACACTAGTTATGTAATTGTCTACATTTCAGTCTGGTAACTACATATATATGTATGTAATATCAAAGTGCTCTTTCATTGCTCCAGCCTCTGCATCACCACTTGGGCATGACCAGCTAGCCATGCTTTTAACCAAAGAACTTTCATTACATCATCCCAATTGTTCCCCACCTCCACATTCTTGGAACGTAGAAGTGCCAAACCAAATGTCCCACCTTACATTTCCACAGATGTCAGTACAGTTTGGGTAGTAATCCTGCTAGGGTGTGTAACCTCCCCTGAATAATGAAAATCGATTTTTCCGAATACTTTTAAAACACTAATCGATTTTTCAGGTTTTTCTGGATCTGAAAATCGATTTTTCCGAATACTTGAAAAAAGAAAATCGATTTTTCCGAATAGGTTTTGACAATTTGCCAGCCGAATACCTAGGTTATTCAGGTTTTCTGCTCATTGAGCCACCTAAATGTACACATCACACAAGAGACCATCCTACAGATGTCCTCATGAGGCACACAACCATAGCTTCCCCCATCACACCGGATGCCCTCAGCACACAACCACACTTACTCCCATCACACCAGATGCCCTCAGCACACAACCACACTTACTCCCATCACACCAGATGCCCTGCCCTCATGACAGTCATGAGGCACACAACCATAGCTTCCCCCATCACACCAGACACCCTCCTACAACTACCCACATTACACCAGATCAGTACAGCATGCATCCACAGCTACCCACATCACACCAGATACACTCAGCACACAACCACAGCTACCTACATAGGCCTAAATCGCTTGGCCTAACCCACATACCTAGATGGGCGTGTCTGACCTAAGTTAGCGTGGCCACTACATGATGTACCTACAAATCGTATCCGATGCCAAAAGAGTAGAACGACAGATGATTTTTACGCAGCACCGGCCATGCAGCCTCTATTTCACCATCGCGAGTTTTGAAAATACTAGAAACGAAGTAGGCGTAAGTGCGATTGGGCGCAATATCAGCTCAGAGAGATAGATGCAAGAAACCAGCTAGTTCGAAATGCACTAAGCTAACTCGCTTTGATTTGTAGCTGGAGATATCCGTTGTCATGACTCGTGATAAGGGAGATCTGTTCACTGTTGGCTAGTTGATGTTCGGATCGTACGTCCCCACGTATATATAAATAGTAACAACAATGACGTTACGTTTCAAATTATCAATATCGTAAACGCGTATCCGGATATCGTCATAAAACGGTACTCGAATAATGGGCGAATTGTCGATGCGGATGACGAATACCTAAGTACCTCCGAATGGAGATGCACTAACCGGTTATTTCGAATAGAACAAATCCAATAACCGATTTTTCCGAGTAATTCTAAATTACTATTCGAACGGATAGGTTTTTGCGAATATCCGAATAACCCGAATAACCTGATAACCGGTTACACACCCTAAATCCTGCTGACTACACCTGTAGTTGATTGCAACATACACCGTTACTGCTTCATGTAGTCATGTCCATGAGTCAGTAATGATCTAGTTACAATGAGCTAAGCTATCCGATTCGTGATGCTGTATGCTGCTTGCTACCAATGTTTGTACACAGAAACAATGGCGATGAACGTCTTGCACATATGGTACCATTCCTTTCACACCTACCAAACTGCCCACTCCTCACTCTTAGCTCTATAGTCATAGCGATGCCTTTCTTTTTCTAAGTGCATGGAATTGCTCACACGTTGTACCATCTGTAGTAGATAATCAATTTTGGGTTACTATAGCCTCATATACATATATGCATGCCACGCTCTTTAACCACCAGTTACAAGATGCCGGAAAGGGTTATATGTGCAATTCTTGGTGGGGCATATGGTTGTGGTGGTATTCCTTGTGTCTTGTTCATATTTCCGGTCAGAGAAAAAAAAAATAGGCATCTTGGTTTTCTGTTTTATGCATGTAGAGTTTTCACCAGGTCACTTGATCATAAGGGGGACCCGCCCCCTCACCCCTAGTACCCATGTTTGGTCAACCCCTCCCCCAGTTCACATGCATTGCTGAATTATAACCAGACCACTTACTATAGTGTGGCTATGGCCCCGACATGTGTGCATTGTACCCACCTTGTTGTTCCCACTTCAGAATGGTGATGCTCCACTACATATTGCTGCAGAGAGAGGCTATATTACTTGTGTGAAAGATTTACTTACCACTCCTGGTATCGATGTGAACATTAAGGATGAAGTGAGTTCATTCATTGAGTGTAGCTGTGTGAATAACACAGATGCAATATACCCATGAGGGTGATGTGTAGGATGTGTGGAGGTGGAGGTTGTTATGTGTGGAAGGATGAAGGTGATGTGTGGAAGGGTGAGGGTGATGTGTAGAAGGGAGGGTGATGTGTGGAGGGAGGGTGAACGTGATGTGTGGAGGAGAAGGGTAATGTGTCAGTGATGAGGGTGATGTGTGGAGGGTGAGGGTGATGTGTAGAAGAGAGGGTGATGTGTGGAGGTAGAGGGTGATATGTGGAAGGGTGAGGGTGATGTGTGCAAGGATGAGGGTGATGTGTGTGCAAGTGAATATGTGTTTCTGCGTGTTTAGGTAGCATGAGCCAGTAGCCTTAATATGAGCAAGTAGCCTTAGCTTGAACCAGTATCCCGCTTTGTATGAGCAAATATTTTTTAGTATGAACCGTGAGCAGTGTCCTTAGTGTCAGCCAGTATCTTTAGTATGAGCCAGTATCCTTAGTATGAGCCAGTATCCTTAAGTTTGTGTGTGTGTATGTGTGTTTTTTTGTGTTTGTGTGTGAGCTGGTGAATAAGTATGTGTTGCATGTGTGTGGGTGGGTGCGTGTGTACCAGTATGAGCCAGTACCTTACTATAAGCCAGTGTCCTTGGTATGAACACGTGACCAGTATCCCGCTTTAGTATGAGCCATGAGCCGGTATCCTTTGTATCATGCAGTATGAGTTAGTAACCTTTGTATGAGCCAGTATGAGCCTGGTATATGAGCCAGTATGAGCCTGGTATATGAGCCAGTATGAGCCTTGTATGAGCCATTTTTAATGGTTTTCTTCTTCCATCAATGAAAACAACAATGCCTAATGTAATGTGAAGCCTCTGTGACACTTAGCACAAATCCTGCATAGCCTTGCTAAAAGGTCTGCATGCTCCTCCATTATGTGACTATACGGTACAAGCAAACTCTCAGCTCAAACTACGCGTGTCAACATTTTTTGCCATATTATAGAATGCGGGGGAAAAAACTCTCATTATACCTGGTTACTTTTTACGTGTTGAACAATGAACAGGAACTCAAATATGTAGGCAGAATCGCTGGGAAAACTGCAGGAAGCTGAAAAAGTGTCCTTTTTATTTTTATGCACAACACCCTAACCGCTCGTTGTAAACGGAACACAACTAATACGTGCGCAGTAGACAGGAACCAAAAACTGAAGTTGCGTGTTTGGGACACGAAATCCATCTAGGACTGCCCCACAACATGCTACTTGCCAAACCTTATACACTGCCACCCGCATCGAGTTTTTCGAAGCATACTAGGTTGCTAGGCTAGTTGCTAAGAGGATGTAAACTAATACCGTAATATTCTATTTATAAACTAATTTCCAGCCGCAAACAGCCGTGTCAGTTGTAGAATCGGACCATTGCTTGTATCAAACCACCAAATCGCGCGTAGTGCAAATGTTTCGTCTTTCGAAGTTAAAAGGTTATTATGAGGTTAATTGGGGACTTTTCACTTATCATTTCTAATTTCAGCTAGACTTAAAGAACAGGAGCTTCGAGATGCGGCAGAGAGGGGTGATATTGACGAGGTGGCGAGGTTGATCAAAAGTGGAGTATCTGTAAATTCAGTTAGCGAGGGCGAGGTATATATGTTGTATTCTGCTGTTAGAATTTAGACGTTTGGTGTATGGGCCACGGCTGTTTGCGGCTGGAAACCTAGTTTATAAATACAATTTTACGGTATTTATAGTTTACATCCTTTTAGCAACCAGCCTAGCAACCTAGTATGCTTCGAAATGCTCGATGTGTCTGGTATCGGGTGGCAGTGTATAAGGTTTGGCAAATAGGATGTTATGGGGCAGTCCTATGCAGTTCCCCCCCCCCCCCCCCCCCCCCACACACACACACACTTTAATTATTGCGTTTACATACCGCGTAATGCTTGTATGTTTATTTACGTATAATGATAACCACCTGCTTTATTACGATGGCTGTACATGTTGCTACATGTACTGTTTCTATTCCTCCGCTTCTTCCTACTGAGGTTGTTAGTTGTGTAGTTAGTTTGAAAGTTGCTTTTATGTCCAGTTAGCCAGTAGACCGTCGTGATGCCGCTACGCTTTCTGCCGATAATTCGCCAACATTGTGCACCGGGGAACTACTATAATATCGGTCGGACCTTTGGGCGGCATACAACAACCTAGGAACACAACGATACCAGCGTCTTACCGTTAACCATACATACAATGCTCGGCTGCTCAACCTTACCACCATGTAACAGTGTTCTTTTAAAGGAGGGAGGGGAACCCCTCCCTCACCCTCCCCTTTTTATTTCATTTTCATTTCACGGAATGTTGGCTACGTCCGTTATTTAGTAAAATTAAAAGAAAGTGGGGAGGGTGAGGGAGGGGTACCCCTCCCTCTTACATAAAGAGTACCACACGCATTACATTTTAAAAATAATTACGTAAACGCAATAATTAAAGTGGGGGGGGGGGGGGGGGGGGGGGGGGGAACTGCATAAGTGCCGTCCTAGATGGACTTCATGTCCCAAACACGCAACTTCAGTTTTTGGTTCCTGTCTACGGCGCACGTATTAGTTGTGTTACGTTTACAACAAGCGATCAAAGTGGTGTTACTTTTTCAGCTTCCTGCACTTTTCCCAGCGATTCTGCATACATATTCGCGTTCCTGTGTAATGATTCAACACGTTCAAAGTAACCAGGTATAATGTGTGTTTTTTTTCTCGTATTCTATAATATGGCAAACAATGTTGACTTTCGCATAGTTTGAGCTGAGCGTATAGCCGTTTGCTTGTACCGTATAGTCACATAATGGAGGAACATGCAGACCTTTTAGCAAGGCTATGCAGTATTTGTGCTGTCACAGAGGCTGCATATTACATTAGGCATTGATGGAAGAAGAAACCAATGTTAAAAATGAGGCTACGGGCTCATACTGGCTTATGTACCAGGCTCATACTGGCTCATACTAAGGCTACTGGCTCATACTGCATGATACTAAGGATACTGGCTCATGGCTCATACTAAGAATATTTGCTCATACGAAAGTGGGATACTGGTCACGTGTTCATACCAAGGCTACTGGCTCCCACTAAAGCAACTGGCTCATACTAACTAACCAATTCAAGGATACTGGCTCATACTAAGGTACTAGCTCATACCGATACACACACACACACACACACACACACACACACACACACACACACACACACACACAGACATATACTTATTCACTGGCACACACACATAAACATACAAAAACACACACACATACACATACAAATCGCTCACTGGTTGACAGCTCATGGCTCATACTAAGAATATTTGCTAATACTAAGGCTACTTGCTCATGTTGAGGTCATAACACCCACACACACAGAAAAACATATTCACCGGCACACAGATCACCTTTATCCTTTCACACATCACCCTCACCATCCACACATCACCCTCATCCTTCCACACATCACCCTCACACCTCCACACATCACCCTCACCCTCCATACATCACCCTCTCCACACATCACCCTCATCCTTCCACACACATCACCCTCTCCTCACATCACCCTCTCCACACATCACCCTCACCCTTTCACACTTCACCTTCACCCTTTCACACATCACCCTCATCCTTCCACACATTACCTTCACCCTTTCACACATCACCCTCATCCTTCCACACATCACCCTCACCCTCCACACATCACCCTCATCCTTCCACACATCACCCTCACCCTTCCACACTTCACCTTCACCCTTTCACACATCACCCTCACCCTCCACACATCACCCTCATCCTTCCACACATCACCCTCACCCTTCCACACTTCACCTTCACCCTTTCACACATCACCCTCACCCTCCACACATCACCCTCACCCTTCCACACATCACCCTCACCCTTCCACACTTCACCTTCACCCTTTCACACATCACCCTCACCCTCCACACATCACCCTCATCCTTCCACACATCACCCTCACCCTTCCACACTTCACCTTCACCCTTTCACACATCACCCTCACCCTTCCACACATCACCCTCACCCTCCACACATCACCCTCACCCTCCACACATCACCCTCACCCTCCACACACCACCCTCACCCTCCACACATCACCCTCACCCTCCACACATCACCCTCACCCTCCACACATCACCCTCATCCTTCCACCTCCACACTTTACCCTCCACACATCACCCTACCCCTCTACACATTACCTTCATCCTTCCACACATCACCCTCATCCTTCCACACATCACCCTCATCCTTCCCCACATCACCCTCATCCTTCCACACATCACCCTCCCCTTCACACATCACCCTCATCCTTCCACACATCACCCTCCCCCTTCACACATCACCCTCATCCTTCCACACATCACCCTCCCCCTTCACACATCACCCTCATCCTTCCACACATCACCCTCCCCCTTCACACATCACCCTCATCCTTCCACACATCATCCTCATCCTTCCACACATCATCCTCATCCTTCCACACATCACCCTCCCCCTTCACACATCACCCTCCCCCTTCACACATCACCCTCCCCCTTCACACATCACCCTCCCCCTTCACACATCACCCTCCCCCTTCACACATCACCCTCCCCCTTCACACATCACCCTCCCCCTTCACACATCATCCTCATCCTTCCACACATCATCCTCACCCTCTCTACACATTACTCTCATCCTTCATGCATATATAATAAAAATATTAATGTGGTTATTGATATTGAAATTAATGCACTAGGTATGTTTTTAAAATGTCCTTTTAATTTTTTTCTGCTGAAATGATATTGACAACTTTATACAGTTCTACCTAATTTATTTTCCCACTTCTACAGTAACCTCTAAAATGCTCATACTGACTTCACATGGGGTACCCTTATTTAGGCTTTTTAGCTAGGGAGCAGGGTATTGAAATTTTCAGGGTATTTGGGTATTAACCCATACTTCATTACCCTTGTTTGCACATACGACTCCATAAAGCACTGGTCACTTAATGTAACTTCTAGGCCTGAAGTAAAACACTACAGCAAGAAAAGTAAGCAGTTGTAGGTGATTATAACGTCAACCGTTTATATATACATTACTCATTTCTTTATAGGCCCTACTGGTATATTATAATAATTGTATTTTAGCTGGGATGATACCTGAACGAACCTATATAGTAATGTACACACTTATGTGCGATATGTTAAATTTTGTGATTAAAAAATGAGTATTTCATGACTTTTAGGTGGCTGCATTGGATTTGTAATATACGGATTAAAAAAAGGTCTCATAACAGTTGCTATGCATAATCTGGTAGACCATTTGGCAAGCCTTTTAGTTTCTTTAATCATTTGCTTAGGAAAACTGCAGGAGTAGCAATATAAGTGAGATACGTTTCGCCCTTTAAGGTCCAACAACGCGTGAATTAGTAGAAATTTAAAATCAAAAAAAGCATTAAATCAGAGCCAAAGGACGGCTCCATACACCTTATAAGTTTGGAGACGTGGCTACACTCCCATTTGCTGGTAATACATTGGGAAGTGACGGGCATCCATGGTATCTAAGGAGGTTGCTAGGGGAGAATTTTACACGGCACGTGCGTACTAAGTTTCCACCGATTTAATGCAATAAAACAGCCGTGGGGCCTAGCCGGTGTGAGGGTGTGGCATAAATGAATAATTACTATCACGTGATTCGCTTGAGACTTCTTTACAAGCAGCTGAAGCAGGGACGGATCTACCATGGTTCACGGGGGTTTCATTGCATTGGACATTAGGTCTCGTCCCCACTTTTACCTAAGTAACAAGTAACTAGACCCTCATTATCGCATGGCATGGAATTTGGCTTATCTTTTGTAATCCGTTCAAAGTAAGTGCAGTAGGAATATCTGTGTTTATACGCACCCTTCGAGGACTACAAAGATATAAAATTTTATCTTTTTAATGCTAATAGGGCCTATAAGCCATGATACGGGCTTGTGGCTAGTAGCGCTCCATTTAGAGTGGTTGGTTTCAAAAAGCTTTTGTTCGCTAATTTGCCTGACATGAGTTACAAAACTTATATAAACGTATACAGGAGTGCTGGTTGTGTTTGATTTGGTTGTTTTTGGTAGCAGACTTGTTTTCTGTGAGTTTACTACATGTACAAGCATGGCGGCAATCGGATTGCTGTACATGTATGTAGATGGTCATGCACACTTCAAAAACGGGTGATGGATCACTGTGATCTCTCAGTTAAACAGCTTGGACAACAACATTGGAGCTTTAATTGCATCCCTGTGACAGTAAACTATTGTACGTAGTAATACAACAGTACATGATCTTTTTAGATTTTGCATGCTGTGTGCGGTTCTGGACCAAAGAAGCCACTACAAATGGTACTAAGTGCAGCTTAGTGGCAGGGGTAGAGGTGCAAGTGGGTGGAGCCAATCTGTACAAGAAAATCTTGAGTCATTACATGTTGTAGCCATGACAACAAAGCTGCTCACATGATAGTCCGGCTGTTATTATCTACAGTGGAAACCATCACACTTGCTCCTATAATTTTTTTGTACTGTTATTTTGTTCACTTGAATATATTTCAATAACAATGAGCTCAAATGGAAATCTGACAACGCAGGTATAGTGTACAACTATTTTTCAATATATACTGAAAGTTAAAAAGCATCACGTGACTATTTACTTTAGTTATTAACACTTGTTGTGACCCCAGTACAAAAGAAATTGTAAGCATAATTCCTCCTCCTGTACGCAATAGATCTGAACCATATTTGCAATATATCTAAAGAACAAGCATTAGCAACCTTTGGCCGCGTCGGTTTTTAAGTCCGGTAAATAGTTACGGTATTATCGAGCTAGATATGCGTTTTTAGCTCGTAAAAGCTTAGCGATGCAATTTCGTAGTACGCTCTCACTGGACTGCTATACTTCGTTTCCGAGTCGTCACATGTTAGATCTATCGCGAAATCGTACTTGGGAGGCAATAGACCCTTCTTTGCCGTTAAAAAAGTGCCATCAGAGCTGATTACCTGAAAACATCCGCCATATCACGATGAATTGCATTTGAAACGTCATTGTTGCGTCATTTTGCCATGAATATATTTATAATGTGACGTATCGGCAGAGATGATACGAAATCAGAAGCATCAAATTGGGCAGGACGAGGTTACAAGAAACGCAAGAGGCAACTTTAAAGCTGGAAGCGAAGCGGACCCAATTAGCTATTTTGAAGCTGCCATCAAGGATTGGAAGCTTTGGGTGATAGAACGCTACCCTTGCGAATGTCTTGATGGCCCATAAAGCTTCCCGATTTGATACTACTGATTTACTAGACGTTCGCCGTGAGTGGCTGCAAGACGCAGCATCGTTAGGTTAAGAACCGTTTCACAATCCTCATTGAGTCAATGACAGCACTTCATCCATTCGTATTATTTCTGCCGATACGTCACATTATAAATATATTATGACGCAATAATGACGTTTCAAATGCAATTCATCGCGATATGGCGGATGTTTTCAGGTACTCAGCTCTGATGGCACTTTTTTAACGGCAAAGAATGGTCTATTGCCTCCCAAGTACGATTTCGCGATAGATCTAACATGTGACGACTCGGAAACGAAGTATAGCAGTCCAGTGAGAGCGTACTACGAAATTGCATCGCTAAGCTTTTACGAGCTAAAAACGCATATCTAGCTCGATAATACCGTAACTATTTACCGGACTTAAAAACCGACGCGGCCAAAGGTTGCTAATGCTTGTTCTTTAGATATATTGCAAATATGGTTCAGATCTATTGCGTACAGGAGGAGGAATTATGCTTACAATTTCTTTTGTACTGGGGTCACAACAAGTGTTAATAACTAAAGTAAATAGTCACGTGATGCTTTTTAACTTTCAGTATATATTGAAAAATAGTTGTACACTATACCTGCGTTGTCAGATTTCCATTTGAGCTCATTGTTATTGAAATATATTCAAGTGAACAAAATAACAGTACAAAAAAATTATAGGAGCAAGTGTGATGGTTTCCACTGTAGAGGGGACCATGTTCATAGGTTGGTTCACCACTGGGCTGGATGGAATATGTAATGAGGTGTGCTGAGTTGTGTCAGCGTTGTGCTGCATGGAGTGTGGCCGCATAGTTTGACCTTTGAGATCACTACATTATATTAGATGACAGCATCATAACCATGAAAACACCAACTACACATGTACAATCATGCCTATACACACCCCCACACATGTAACAGGGAGTCCCCATGAGGCATGCAGAATACAATAGAAACTCGACAGCTTAATAAAGTCCATGTACACGTAAAATAAACACAACACATAGACTTATGCAAACGAAATAATTGAGCAAGAAAATAAGTGAACAAGAGAGGGAGGGAGGGAGGGCACCTCATCCGCGAAGCAGACTGTGGTAGATCAATTTTTTTAATGTGACCCGTTTGGTGCAATGAAGGGTATCTGGACAGCACTGCGGTGCAATTTGACCCTGGATTCGGCGTCGGCGTCGTCAGTTCTTCGCGCCTTGCACCTTAAACCCTAAACCTGATCTTTATCTGCATTCATAACCACATACCTAGTGGGGTGTGTGCAAAACGGTATACATATCATTAATCATACGAGACCATGTATCGATCAATGTCAGATGAAGACTTACATGTACCATACATGTTATTTTAACCCTTTGAAGTACAACAACTACTGTAAATTATGTACATTACACATACATGTGCAACCATCTGACTGAACGATTATACCCACTCCAAAAGGGTGATACTCCATTACTCCTTGCTGTGGAGGGAGGTCATACTGCTTGTGTGGAATGTCTCCTTTCCACGCCTGGTATTGATGTGAACATTATGAATGAGGTGAGTTGCTCGCTTGTTGCTCTGTGAATAATACTTATGCATTATGAACGTGATGTGGGAGTGGGTACATGCCATTAGGAACAGTGTGAAGGCTGTGAGTATAAGTGGTAGAGTTTAGAACAGCACAGAATGTATATGCTGAAATACAAGTGTCAATAGTATACACTAACAAGCAGAGATGAGAAAAGATGTACCGCTATATTATGACAGGCTCGTAGCAGGGGGGTTGGGGTTGGTGGGGGGGGGGGGGGTAGGGATTGTTCAATGCCCCCATTTGATGCTTGAGTTCAGTTACTTTTAAAAAAAATTGCATGAGACCCGAAGTGGACAGTGCCCTCGCTTTTCGTATCGAGCATTCTGAGTGGCGGCCCTCCGTACTCGTATTTGGCCAATCGCAAGGGGGACCCCGGGCCCTCCCCCGTATTTGGCGGTTGTATGTAGCTGGAAACTAAATCAACAATTAGATCATGTACGGTATTACCATTAAAATGATGGCTTATTGTAGACAGCTGATGTTTAAAAGCTAATCATGACTCAGCAAAACTAGCAAATCAAAAATTTTAAATGAACTCAAACACTGCATTATTGAAATTCCACATACTGTAGATAACATGCACATACCATTTTGTAAGGTCAGGCGACACGTATTTAGAAGGAGGGCATAACTAAAATTCGACGACGTGGCCTTTGGAGACTGAACTGGAAGGTAAGCGTACTACAGCAATGATCAGGAGTCATGTTGCTACCAGAATTTACAAACCTCAAGTGGTAACGAATTTTCTATTCACCACAAATAAGCTGAGCATATTGCATGAATAATTGACGTAAGTTGTGGTTTTGCCCCTACCTGTACACACTGTATACATGATGATAGGTATGGATTACAATTTCCAACACTTTCCTATACATTGTAGAGTGTGTGGACAGAGGCTAACAAAGTACAGGGCAAAGAAAAGAACAAGCTCTGAATGCAAAGCATTCTCAGCTGAGCTGAAAATAGCTTTAGACATTGACACATCTGGGGATGATGTCACCCTAAGATGTTCTGCATGCAATGTAAGCTGAGCATGGAGAGAACCACAGAGATCTGTCTGGCTGGTGAGGAAAGGAAGCACCACATATCCAGCCAAATTATGGGGCGATAACCTCAAAGGAGAAATAGCCCCCTTTTCAGGGGGCCGAGTCAATTCATCAACTTGACATTTGCTCCAATAATCCACGACCACGTGCAGAACCTGACGTGCATTGTGAAAGGATACTTACTATTGAGCCACAATTGGTAGCTGCCATCCCCCCTCCAGCCAAGAGAGTGAAGAATATAGTTATGTAAATACTAATTCAGTTCAAGCTTAATCCACCTCAATCAACCTACATATGAACATGTAGTCAAATTTAGACCAAAAGAAATGTAAGGCTATATTTTAAAAGTCACAATGCTACTGTCAATTCATGATTAAACGCTCTGTTAAAACCAAACTTCACTGCGCAAATATTACTTCGCCCATCCGCAAAAATACACCAAAATAGTGGATTTCCAAAAGCTGGGAAACTACTTCAGAAAATTCGTTACCATTAACCTGTACCAAAAAACGACAGTACATTCAACTAACTTTACTGTGGTAGTTTTGGCATGTTCCATCTCAGTCACCGAGTGTCGTTGCCGTTTTTTTAACACATGTAGTCGGTGATCGCCGTGCGTAAGTCGATAGGTTTGAAGAACCAGAGCCGACAGTTGGCAACACCAGGCCACGTGATTTCTGCTCACGATATAGTTCAGAGGTGTTTATCACTGCTAGTATGGTTTTTAGGTGTTGATTACGTTTTATGTACCTCGTGCACAGCTGGTTCTAAAGGACATCGGTTATTCAGGTTCGTTGCTATAGGTGTACATAACCATTTAAATTTTTGGGGGCATAGGGCTTAGTTTCCACGCATTCAGTGAGAGCAGACCGCCATCAGGCACAGCTGCGGATGAATACATTACAGCTACGCATGAATATAATTCATCCGCAGCTGCGATGCATTGGGTCTGGGCACGAGACCACCTTCCCGTTGCCATAGCTATCAGTCCTATTAATTGATCCCCACCAGACTTTCTACCTACAGGCTAGTCTGGGTACCTGACTGATCGGTTGCATTATCAGTCCAATCAGTCGGGTACTCAGACTAGCTACGGCCTACGGGCTTGAACATGTAATGTGATGTGTACTAGTACATACTAAATTTAGTACCTACATGTACTAGTCTCGACCCAGACCCCACACACATGTCACAGCAGCGCCCAAACACAAAAATTACATCATATGATTTTAATCCATCCGCTGCTGTGACGTGATGGTCTGGGTACGAGACTAAGTACTGTGACCTCACGTTCGCGGACCTGTGCATATAAATATAAGAAATGGCAATGCTCGGAGTCATTGCCGATCCAGTTCAAACTATGCTGCCAACAGTAAGCTTGACAGAGGCACCTGGTAATAGGCTGGTATGTCAGACTTTACTGTTGGCAGCATAGTTTGATTAGGAACTGCATGGATCGGCCGGAGGCTCACTGTCTGAGCGGGTTCGAAGGAATGACTCCGAGCAGTGCCATTTTAGTACACAAAGGTCCGCGAATATGACACGATGTCACTAGGCAACCGCTGAAGTTTTTACTCTGGACATGGCGTTTTATCCTAGTTCTGATCTTTCATGCAAAGGGTTCACCAATCAAGCAAGCTCATACTCCATTGCACCTTGCTGCTGAGAGAGGTAATACTACTTGTGTAGAACGTCTCCTTTCCACTCCTGGTATTGATGTGAACATTAAGAATAAGGTAAGTTGGTCCTTTGAATATTAAGAGATGGTCCATTGAATGTTAGAAGAGATGTGCAAATGTAGCTGGTTGTATGAATAAATACTAATTTACACTGTACATGTACATGTATATAGGTGGCAATAGTGTCTCAATAATACCAAGTACTATACATGTACATGCATACATGTGTGTGTACACTGCGCCCACCATGTCATACTATGTGTTTGGAATGTCCTCTTTCCACTCCTAGTATTGATGTGAATATTAAGTTGTTCATATGAATGTATTTCCCTAAGGAACACATATATGTACAGTACATGTACAAAGTATGAGGGAGGGGATGTACATGCCCTTAGGAACGGTGTGAAGGATGTATAGACCTATGAGCAAGTGGTATAGTTTTGTTTATAAAAAGGAAAGCATGGGCATGGGTTGGGGTGTGTACAAGGCATACGTTTTGATATTACCCCCAAATGTTCACATTATTATATAAGCCAGTTACTGTGTGAAGTAGCACTATGGCTATAGGGGGGCATCCTAACCTTTCCTGTAAAGGTAGGTGGATCAGTTTCTAGCCCTCCGCGTTAGCTCAGACAGACTTAGTTCTATCATATGTACATTGTACCCACCAAAGTCCAGCATAGCATACCCTTGGCTTTGCGTGGACAGAAGGTCTGGAAGGTTTGCATTCTTGAGTCGTGCCGGTTACAGTGGAAACCATCACACTTGCACCTATAATTTTTTGTACTTTTATTTGTTCACTTGAATTTATTTCAATAACAATGAGCTCAAATGCAAATCTGACAACGTAAGTATAGTGCAAAACTATTTTTCAATATATACTGAAAGTTAAAAAGCATCACGTGATCACCAAATCAGCTATCGCAGAAACTGCCATCAAGTTTTCTGGCAGTTCCAAATAATACATTCGCAAGGCCAAGGGTATGCAGAAACTCACTCAAAATTCCTTGATGGCAGCTTCTAAATAGCTGATTGGGTCCGCTTTGTTGACTTCATCGTCTGGATGGTGCGGAAGCACTTATTCCACCGCTTCTCGCTTCCGGCTTTGGAGTTGCCTCTTGCTCTTAACAGCTCTTTGACGATTCTTGAAGCCAGCCCAAATTGATGCTACTCGCCGTCATGAGTGTGGCTGCAATATGCAGCATCGTTAGGTTGGTTCTGAAAAGAACCGTTTTCGCATTTTCCATTGAGACTGATATTACATCACATAATAACTATATTCATAGTAAAAAATGACGCAATGATGACGTTTTAAATGCATTCATCACGATATGGCGGAGGTTTTTAGGTACTCAGCTCTGATGGCACTTTTTTAACGGCAAAGGAGGGTCTATTGCCTCCCAAGTACGATTTCGCGATAGATCTAACATGTGACGACTCGGAAACGAAATATATCAGTTATATATTGTTGTGGGGTGCTTCATAGCTCTGTGCCATAAAGTCAGTTCACTCTAACTCCATACACTGCTCACCTGACAGCTATCGTTATCTGCCAAAGGGTTCAATTCATAGGTATTTGCTATGGGGTACTCGACGTAAGGATAATCCCATAGCTTTTTGCTGTAGGGTGCTTCATAGCTGTGTGCCATAAGGTTCACTCCAACACCATACACTGCTGTGCAGATAGCTATGGCTATCTGCCGTAGGATTCAATCCATTGGTGTTTGCTATGAGGTACTCAACGTATGGATAACCCCATAGCTTTTCGCTGTGGGGTGCTTGGTAGCTGTGTGCCATAAGGTTCACTGCAACTCCATACACTGCTCAGATAGCTATTGCTATCTGGCATAGGGTCAACTTCACAGGTGTTTGCTATGGGGTACAACCCCATAGCTTTTTGTTGTGGGGTGCTTCATAGCTGTGTGCCGTAAATTTCACACTAACTCCATACACTGCTCAGCTGACAGCTATGGCTATCTGCCATAGGGTTCAATTCATAGGTATCTTGCTATGGGGTACTCAACGTAAGGATAATCCCATAGCTTTTTGCTGTGGGGTGCTTGGTAGCTGTGTGCCATAAGGTTCACTCCAACTTCATACAATGCTCAGATAGCTATGGCTATCTGGCATAGGGTCAACTTCGCAGGGGTTTGCTATGGGGTACTCTACATAGGGTTCACTCCATGCATTGCTCTGATAGCTATGGCTATCTGCTATTGGGTACACGTACGACATAGGGTTAAACTCATAGCTTTGTAGCTGTGTGTATGCTGTGATGTTCGCTTCACAACTATCTGCGATAGGGGTTGGGTCCATTCCATAGCTGTCTGAGCGTGTGATAATAGATGTTCAATGACACTCCAAATTAGGCCGGGCGCCACCTTATCCTTGCTTGGAAGGTTACCTTACGAAGGCCAACTTCCACAGCTTCCATTCTCCACCACCAATTCTGGCGGCATTGATCGTGATATCGTATATAGAAGTTGCACTGGGCTGTTCGAAATCGTCCGTGAAATTCAAGAAGAAGCGATGAGTACAACATTACATTGTGTACGTGCTCCACCTTACAACAAAGTCTGGCAACTAACCAATGGATGTAGTTGAATATTCATGTACTCCGAAGAATGGGAACAGTTTTATCTTCATATAAAGGCGCGATTCGAGCGGGAAATGTGCGCTTATTTTGCAAAGCTGTATCTCCGTAAGGGGTAACATAAAAATTAACGAACAGAACAAATCAATAGGTATAGGACCTCTGAACATATAAGCCGAATTTGAAGCGATTTGATTACTCCTACCTAAAGTTATGGCGGGTTTGAACCTGGTCGGGTATCGAACGTTGCAATACTGACGTGCAGCAAGTGCAAGACTCCAAAATGTAATTTATTATAGAGAAATGGTGTGGTATGAACTGGTGAAAATAGGAAGTCGATAATTATAATAATAATATTATTTATATATATATATGAGGTCCATTTACATATTATACATCATCTTCTATACCCACTCTAAACATGTACCCACTCCAGTGGGGTGATACTCCATTGCTCATTGCTGCAAGGGAAGGTCATACTACGTGTGTGGAATGTCTCCTTTGCACTCCTGGCATTGATGTAACTATTGTGGATAGGGTGAGTTCATGCTTCTTGGATTTAGTATTGATGTAAAAATTAAGGCTAAGGTGAGTTGTTGCTGCGTATATGCATATGTATTTATGTATTAAGAACAGATAGATACACATACATGCTAATTAGGAACAGTAGACCTATGAGATGTGGGATGAGTAATTTATATATAATCCACCCACCCAAAATGGTTTTTAACGTTATAAGCCAGTTATTATGTGAATTAGCACAGTGACTAGGGCATCCTAACCTGTCCTGTATAGGTAGTTCCTGGTTTTTAAACATTACAACCAGTAGCGGAAACAGACCCAGGGAAACATGTAGCCTAACATATTGTGCTTTCATATAGTTTACCCACTCCAGTTTGGTAGTACTCCATTACACTTCGCTGCATGGAAAGGTCTTACTACTTGTATGGAACATCTCCTTTCCACTCCTGGTATTGATGTGAACATTATAAGCAGGGTGAGTTGGTCCATTGAGTATAGCTGAATATATATACATACTTTGTTGCAAGGGGAGGTCTTGTGTGGAACGTCTCCTTTCCACTCTCATGTGAACATTCTGAGCACTAGGGTGCATGCGAAAACACTTAGGATGGCTCGTAAACAGGTATTTTAAAAATGTGCGAAAGGGCTTTTGATCCACCAAACCTTTTGCTCTATGATTTTTCTTCTAAGAAATCTTTCGTTGAATCTGGTGAACAGAATGTCATCACACTTTTAAGCATTACATTATGGATGGACTAATGTATCAGTAGAATTGTTGTTTGTTGGGTAAAGACATATGCCCTATTCAGGACTGAGAATAAATGGTTTGCGCATACTTTGTGAGGACTCCAGGCAAACGTCCTGGCATATAACAAACCTTAATTAATTAAACTCTATCTTATCATGCCCATAATGTACACCTTGTCATGCATAAAACACATATAGAATGTACTTATTACTGGAGGGACCGCACCCTGATGTGGTTGTTGTGCACAAATGGTAGGCCGTCCTTGGTTCAGCCCCATTCCATGCCATTTTTTAAATGCAGTAACATGCAAATAACTTCAAGTTTGCAGTATTCGATGCAATGGTATCTGAATGATATACATGTAGGTGCATGTACCCAAGTTACATGTACATGATGTTGACAGAAACTCCAGATTGGTCGTACTCCATTACATATTGCTGCGATGCAAGGTGATACTACTTCTGTGGAACGTCTCCTTTCCACTCCTGGCATTAATGTGACATTTGATTCATATATTTAAAATTTTGTGAGTTAATATTGCTGTATGAATAATACATATGCTTGAACGGATATATGTAAATGTATGTGCTAATAAAGGTATTTGGGATGGAATGTACATGCCCTTAGGAACAGTGTGAGGGATGTAGACTTGTGAGCAAGTGGTAGAATTTAAGCATGAAAGCACAGATACATAAACGGGTATGGGGGTTGTGCGTACATGTGGAGCAGGCATACATGTACATGTACATTTAGATATTAACCCCAAAAGTTGTTCACATTATAAGACATACATGTGTATGTGTCACTCAACCTGGTCCCGTGAACAGCGGTGAATATGTGTAGTGTACCACTCCCAATGAATGCAGACCCTTTAAGCCACGTGTCACTTGTGTACTACGGGTTGTGTGCACAATGAAGCGATCAGTGACTAGTGTTAGTCTGTGGACCAGACAAGTGTATCACATGCAATGTCTCACATACAATGTAGAGCCAGGGGTAGAAGTAAAGATGAAGGTTAAATTTAGCTTTGAAAAACCTTCTAAAAGTGGCATTCTAAAATGTTCAGAGTAACAAAACTGTCAAAACAAAATTACAAACATTACATCACCTGTACCCACTCCAGTTTAGTGATGGTAGTCCATTACACCTTGCTGCAAGTGGAGGTCATGCTGACTGTGTGGAACGTCTCCTTTCTGCTCCTGGTATTGATGTGAACATCAAGGATAAGGTGAGTTCTTGCTTCCTGAATAGGATACTGTGTGCATGTGCATGTATTAGGCACCAAGCAAATAGGTTATAAACGCACCATGTAATAAATATTAGATAGGTGAGGTGTCAGCAAGCATCTTGTCTCACATTATAGCTCTTACCAGGACAAAGCTTAGCTTCCTCCCATGGAGGGCTGACATGGCTTCAGAATAAGGTAGGGTGTGTAACCTCCCCTGAATAATGAAAATCGATTTTTCCGAATACTTTTAAAACACTAATCGATTTTTCAGGTTTTTCTGGATCTGAAAATCGATTTTTCCGAATACTTGAAAAAAGAAAATCGATTTTTTTCCAAATAGGTTTTGACAATTTGCTCGCCGAATACCTAGGTTATCATCAGGTTTTCTGCTCACTGAGCCACCTAAATGTACACATCACACCAGATACCCTCCTACAGCTAAACCATAACACCAGATGCCCTCAGCACACAAACACACTTACCCCCATCACACCAGTGCCCTCATGAGGCACACAACCATAGCTACCCCCATCACACAACCACAGCTACCCGGGCCCCATAACACCAGACACCCTCCGACAACAACCCACATTACACCAGATCAGTACAGCATGCATCCACAGCTACCCACATCACACCAGATGCACTCAGCACACAACCACAGCTACCTATATAAGCCTAAATCGCTTGGCCTAACCATATGCCTAGATGGGCGTATCCTGACCTAAGTTAGCGTGGCTACGCTGAGGTCTACCTACAAATTGTACCCGATGCCAAAAGAGTAGAACCACAGATGAAGTTTACTCACCACCAGCCATGCAGCCTCCATTTCACCATCGCGAGTTTTGAAAATACTAGTAACTAAGTAGGCCTATAAAATGTGATCGCGGCAATATCAGCTCTCAGAGATTGACGCAAGAAACCAGCTAGTTCGAAATGCGCTAAGCGAACTAACTTTGATTTGTAGCTAAAGCTGTCCGTTGTCATGACTCGTGAAGAGGGAGATCTGTTGGCTAGTTCGAACTACTGCCCGTATATACAGGGTGTTTCACAATCAAGGAAAATTGTTTATAAATTAACCACAAGCAGTTAATTTACTGATGATTGTTGTTAAAAGTAAGAAGACATGCTGGTGAAATAAAATTAATATAATCTTTAATGGTTAATTAATGTTGATAAAAGTCCCAAAACCCCTATTCATTTCAATTAAATATTATTAATGTTAATAAGTGTAGGGTTAGTGGTTAGTTAAAAGCTGCAAACTGTACGTAATTAACTGCTTCTATTTAGCAGTTATTCAAGATTGAAATCTTGATTTTTTTATTTTCGCAATGTACTTGATTTAGGGAGTCCTTGTACTTTTCCACAATTTAATTTCTCCTATTTCTATTTATACACGGAGGGCCTTTTGGGCTCGATTGTCAATGTTGCACATGATCGAATTCAATTTGTGGCCTAAATTCAGCGCGTCGCAAAGTATTGTAAAATGAAATATCGTCGTTTTTATCAATATAATGAACAATGCTCCATCTGCAACGGAATAATGGTCTGGAAGTC